>CALYDF020002322.1:0-10736 GCA_944474145.2 Dicrocoelium dendriticum | reverse complement strand
CAAATCATTGAGATATCCGGAATTAGCCAATGAGTAGACACCAAATTTGCACCGCTTAGAAAAACCACTAAAAGAAGAATACTGATGTATAAATGACACAGAAAAAAACGCTGATAACGCAGTATTACGAAGCAAAAATAGTATCCAGCACACGGTGATCCAAAAATCAGCTACGTCCATGGGTACAGCTGCGTGGTTTGTAATCAAGTTTAGGGGCGTTGATTGACACTCTTATGCTGCTTCCATAGTTCGCATTCTTGTCAGATTAGAGTTGTACTAATTTACTTGACTTACTTAATGGCGGTTGCGTCAGTTGGGTTAGGTTTACTTCTGGATGCATCGACCAAACTGTTTCTGTCTACTTTATTTACCATTCAACACATAGCTTTACTTTCCTTCTTGGTTAAGCCTCGTAACCGGTCGTTTCTCGCTGTCCGCTCTTCACCTGATCTGTGGAACGTGCGTTGCATCGTTCGATCTCGTCCATGACGCCTGTGACTGTTTCTGTCTACGGCGATTCTTGTGGCTTTCCAGTCTTCCACGGAATCGTTACCATCCACGCAGCTACATCCATCCCTGCTCGAAGTTGCTTTCCCCTCGTATACCATTGCTGAAGCAGATACACTTTTACCCAGTGTTTCACCGTCCCACTATCAGTTTTGGTCACTAGTTTTTTATCAATTACAACGTTTCTTAACCTTGCTCGCACCGGAAACTCCATGTTCTGGTCGATGGTTGTTGCCTACTTTTATCTGTTTCCCCATACTAAATGATAGACACTTTTGAGTTTCATACATGGCATCGTAGTTCCGAATATTCTAAACTGTTAATATTAAGTTACTTTCTGGCGGTTGCTTCAACTATATCGGGATGCTCTGCCGGATGTTCCCAGTCGCGACCATTCGTTCTGCGTGTGTCGAGTGCAGTGTCGCCTCACTACTAATCGGATGGAGAAATCTGGGTGGTCGACTGCATGCTGTTTCGATACTTAAATAGTTCTTCCGGCAACTGTTGCTCCCCGTCAAATGCGTTCAACTTATCCCCTCGTTTATGGTTTGGATAAACAGGTTTGTCATTCCGTCTGTTTGTGGGTGGTACGGTGATGTACGTACTATCTGAATATCCCACTTGTTCACCACCGCTTAGAACGCCTTCGATTCAAGCAAGGTTCTTGGTACGTAATAACGTATTTTGATTTTTCGTACGTTGTTGGTACGTTGCATTCGAATACCCGTGACACGGTTTCCCCTGTTTGATCTCTGATCGGCATGGTTGCTACCCATCACGTGAAGTGGGCAATCATCACTGGGATGTAATTGTTTCCGGAGCGACTCAGCGGTAGAAATCCAAAGACGTCCAATTCCCAACACTTCAACAGATCGTCGACTTAAGTTGATCGTATCGGTGGTCTCGGTGTGTCTCTCTAGCAGCTGGCCTGAGAGTTTCGGCAATTCCGAATGTGAGCAGCTACGTTCTTTCGCATAGTTGGCCTAAAAAATTCTCCGTAGCAGTTAAAATATCTCTCAAACTCCACATGAGCATTATCATGAACTAATTGAATCACCGGTTCATGTTGATTTTGTGAAACAAACATTAGTTTCATTTCGGGTCTGCAACCACCAAATTACCAGTTGCGACATGAAACCGGTCTCCGATAATGAGGAGTTCCTACAACTCTGTTTTTGTTGTTTCCACCTTGGTTCCAGATTGTACATGTGTACACACTAAATTTATAAATACATCCATCCACTGCTTTTTCAGTAATTTCCTAACCTCCAATTTGACAGCAGATACAGGCATCACATTGTCTGGCAGGACCTCACCCGAAGCTGTGCGCGACAGCATGCTTGGAAGTACGTTTTTCGTTCTATCTGTGTGTTCGTTGTTAAAGTAACTACTTGGAGCAGATAAGCCCATGGTGCAAGACGTCCCCTTATTGTCACCGCTTATTATAGAGGTTAACGATCATTGATGACATGGAATTTAATCCCTAAGATGAATGTTCTCCGCTCCTTCAAATTCCACACCAAAGCAAAATATTCCTTCTCGGTCGTAGAATACTATTGCTCTAAGACCGTGATATTCTTCCTTAAATTGGCTTACGCTGGCCCGTGGGATTAGTGGTATCTGGTGTTCAACCCAGTTGCAGAAACCGTAAGCACAATTTAAATCGATGAACAAGTCCGCATACCTTCGCACCTCATTCCGTATGGGCAATCAGGTAGAATATAAAACTGACCCATTTGGTTAGAATATCCCGCGCTCAGTTCAACTGTTTCGTCGCCCAAAATTAGCAGGTCACCTCTCAAATCGATTCTGGCTCCGAGTCGCTTGTGGATATCATTACAGACTATTGTTTCCGCGGCCCTCTCCGCGGAGAACGTCGAATGACGGATAAGCGTTGACCCTATCCTATATTTCGACCGCTGTGCTCTTGTCACCTTCAAGCCGTATTCTCTACACATCTTCATCACATTTGGTAACTAGCTTAACGGAGCCCCGTCGAACATTCGAGTAACTGGAACACCCGCGCCGAGTCCCCTATGACTCGGACTGACACTTCTTCAATCGTTACCTCTAGGACCGGCACTCAAACAAACGAAGTGGGTAACCGAGCCATGCGTTTGGGGCCGCGTGAGATGATTCAAACAGGAAGGAATGCTAACAAAAGGAATATCGAAAAATTCGACATCTCTATGCTTGGGTGTAATGTTGCTCCTTGGCTGCTATGATGCATGTAAGCCAGTGATTGTTGCCCACACAATAATCACGTGACGCTAGCCGGGTGTCCAGCATACCAAATGAGGAAAGCCGAGGTAACACATTTCGGACCAAGTGCACTCGAGGTATGCTGGAGGGTTTCTCACTTCTTTCGTCATATCCAGTCCAGCTGTGGCCCATTTAACCACGTTGTTGGGGCGCTCAGCATACAACGAGTGTTCGTCTTGATCACAACTAATTCGCTATAGCAGTACTGTCACGCCGTCAACTCACAACGGCTTGGATAGTAAAACGCATCACGCGCCGGCAAGAGTAATTCAGACAATGCCATCCAGCAAAAGCACCAACGTGTCAGTGAGCTATGAGCTGAGAATTGAAGGAAGCGACAGTAAAGGCCAGTGCCACGAGAAGCGGCCGGCATGGAATTCTACATACGTTGCGATTCACCATCGCTCCGCGTGCGTCCCACATACACGCACACGCACATCGACTGAGTCTAGTCCGTCACGAGTGCAATGTGGATTAGCCCTGAGTACACTTACCCACAGTGCGACGCCGTATCGAACGTGACCTCCTAAACACGGACTTCACTAAGACGCAACACTCGGCGAGGTTTGTGTATCGCGGGCTCATAATTGAACTACTACATGACCGCCGCTTAAAAGATAAACTGCTTGCACATTTGCGAATGTCAATCTGGAGCCATGGCAATATTTTTAAGACTAGATCCCACACAGCACCGGAGACTAACGGGTTAACAGTGAAGAAAATATAGATTCTACGTCGTAAATCTAAAAAAGGTTGTGGAGGTGAATTACCGAGCAGTCCCGTCTAAATCACAGAAGACGAGAGCAAGGTTAGGGAAAATTTTTACTGGATTTCTTCAAATCTAATGAATGTCAAGTGGTCATTTGCTTCCACTTTCCTATTCGCCGTAGGTAATAACAAGATAGGGGAGCAATCAACGGACCGGACGACCACGAAGTATTCCAGCACGTTCTTAGTGCGATAAAAATTTTGAAATGTTGTCGAGATGTTTCACTACGCCACGGGCATACGTACATGTGTAGACATAGGGCACTCCGATTGCAGACCAGTACTCAGATACCCGAACTTAGTGTATACGTACAGAGGGATCTAGACTGTTCAGAAAAATGTGGTGTAGTTGCGAACTGAGGCAACTAGCATGTCGGTGGGCTGCGAAGCGTATATAGGAGAATTGATCCATAAATATTCCCGATGATGCGCAACTTTTAAGTGTGCCCACGCGGTGGATACGCTATCCGAGCTTCGCAAACATGAATGAAGCGAGAAGTGGAGGTGATGTGCACACCACAACGCAGGGCAAGAAACTACGTCAAGTGTGGTAAAGTTCGTCACACTAGCAAAGCCTAAGTTACTGGTACTTTTCAGCGGAATCTATCGAGGACTACACGGTGATCTCCTGTTCATCATCAACAGCAGTACATCGGCCATTTGAACTAATGCTTCACTGCCATAGAACCTTGATGACCTAAGCAATAAAAAATAATTAGTGGGGGAGAATAGAGACTTATCTGATAACCTTATTGCATTAAGCAAACATTCAGGGTCAAGGCGCCTACACCTAGCGTTAACAACACACCTTCACCAATAGCTGGCTATCATGCAAAGATAAGCCGGCATCGGTGAGACAGCTTCCTTGCGGCTTTGACCGCCCGTCGTCATAATCAGCCATTACCCCGCATATAACTCAGCACCAAACACACTTTAGCCAGACAATCCGATTAGGAGACGGCAGTGGATGCGCCACTGGTGGCGTTTGCTAGCCATGTGTTGTAAAGTCTCTAGCCAAGCACAAGGCGAGTCACGTGGACTCCAGCTCGGAAGGCGAGACGGGCCAACGATACTAAGTTTGGGCCTCAGTGATTACATTTCCCGCTGCCAAGTCAACTTCTGTTCACCTCGAGCCTCGCGCCACCCTACAGACAATTCAGGGTGGTTTGTTCCACCGCGAGATTGTTAACCAGCAAGACGATATCCTCCACATAATCAAGATCAACTAGCCTCAACGCCTACATCGCGAGATTCGGCAAGTTAACACTCCATGATAGAGTCCACGAAAAAATTGAACAAGAGGGGGAAAACCAGCCAAGACTGACGAACGCCATTTGTTGTCGGAACTCTATCCGACGGGTCACTGCGGAACCTTACGCTGCCTGTAGGGTTTGAGTATATAGCACGCAAGAAATTAGTGCCTAACTATTGTGTGACCACACTCACACATAATGTCATTTGCTGTAACTCAGCCATAACACCAGGGTCAGAGGTAACTGCCTGAGCCTGCTTGAAGAATATGCTCGTTTAGTTGCTAACGGGGATTGAAAACCATGGAACTCTATTTCCTCCACTCATCGGCGCACTGACGATAGACATCAGGCACCGCTATGAACGAATCAAACGTCATTTAGCAGCTATACACTGAGGTGCCAGTGGGCTGCTATAAGTACTAAGACACGGATTAACGGTGAAATCCATAGTCAGTAGAAGTGCTAATCATGAAGGAACACAGAGTATACAATAAACCATCAGCCTGAACTTATACTGTCAATGCACATTGCAGGTTAAGGCTAATTACACTAACTCATCGTCCCATAAAACACTGGACACGCCCTCCTCTCGGACTGCACTCATTTGCTCTAGGCTGGGAGGGGGGTATTTCGGGCTGACAACGTACTGCCTCGAGAGCGCCAACATATAGCTTGAAGACAATAGTGCGTGAAAAACCACGAATGTTTGTCCGTAGAATCTGAACATTTTCAAGACTAGATCCCACACAACTCCCAAGACGAGGAGTCTGTTAATGAGTGGGGAACAGTTTTGCACATCGCAAGTTAAACGAATCAACAAAATTGTACTCCCAAACCAGCCTTTTCCAATGATGGCAAGTGAGTGTACCTCTAGGAATCAATTATATGGGAATGTTCAAATACAAAGAGAGGAATACAGAAAATAATACAGATTCGAGTTAGAATATTCTCGAACAATAGCAGCTCACACGTTCGATGGTGTAAATGCGACATCAGTCAATACGCGTAGCACAGCCCCGAGTACATCAGCAACGCGGTTCGAAAATTCTGACGCACTTGATGTACTGATGTCGGAGGATACCGCACGCAACAGGATGGGGATCCACACATTCTTCAAACGTTCGATTCGGTCATCAGGTGGAGCACATGCCAGAGCCTGTACCAACCAATGAAGCAGACGTCCACTTGAAAACATCACCCACCCTGGCCAAAATGTCAGTCGCTTTTCGTCAGCTTGTGCCCTCTCACCTCCATTGGGGTCTTCCTCCCCACCATTACATGTGCTTAGGACTTCCAGCAAAGTCGTCAGGTGCTGCAACTCCACGAACACCAATTGTAACTCATTCAGCTGATGAACAATCTCGATTGAGTAGCGTTGGTGACCATTTTTCGCACATTCACGTTTCGCATCGCTAACAATTTGACCATATCCTTTACACAGTTCCGCCAATTTCTTGTCAGCCATGGTTTCTTCTTGACCACGGAAGTCTTCATAACGAAATCCAGTCAACATGGCACACATGGTAAAGGCTAGCGCGACGGGGTTTTCGTTCACTGGAATCCGGGCGACCTCCTTAATAGATGTATGTCGCAACCACACGATTAGCACACAAATGATACCCACTGTCTGCGGTGAGTCACAAACCACGCTGCTCAGTCCAATGGACAAATACTGGCTGAAAAATCGGTCGAAACACTCTACGGTCGACTCACAACGGGGCACAGTCGCAACTGGCAAATGAACAGAGAACGTGGACATTCGCCTGCCCTCACGACGGCTCTCTATCGGCTTGCCATCCGTCAACCAGCGGAGTTTGTGCGAACAACCAATGTGGTTCTCAAGTTCAACCAATAAGCGATAGTTTAGCGATCGAATATGCTCACTCACAGAGTAAATGGAGTTCTCGTACTTCAAATCCTCGTACAGAATCCGTAGTACACTTCCACCACGTACGTATAGCGCATCAAGCAATGAAGTGGATATGCGACCAGTTCGGAAGCCATGACTCAGTCTTCGTGGCCACTGAAAGCAGAAATCGGTGTTACCTCCAACATCCCCAGCTTTCCAGTGTGACAATGTCTGAGCGAGCAAAGAAACCGCCTCATCCACCGTCCTCACTGAGATAGAATCAAGGTTAACAGGTGGACTTCCATGAGGTGAGTGTCGGGCAAACGCTGTGTCAGTCGGGAGGTTCAATTCATTGGCCAGTTCGGAACCACCGGTGACCGGATCGAGAAAGTATCCACGGATACACTGTGCAATTTGTTTTGTAATGTCGATTAGCTGTAAGCTAAAATATCCGGACAGAATTTGACGTAGTGCACCTGAGGAATTGTTCGTGAATTGGCTCAACCAACCCAGCACAGCGTGGACCCGCTTCGCGCTGTATGGCATTTTTGGGGGCTTTTTTATTAAGCGTTCCACACCATCAGGAAGGTGAACGTTCGAAATGGTATCATTGTCCGACATCACTGCAAGCAGTGGAAGCATAGTCGGTGTCACTCTGTTCAAACAAGACTGAGATTGATGGAAAACGGAACATGACAATCCGTAGCACGTCGCAGACTGAGTGCCACAATCGGCGCACTTTTTTGGCAACTGGTAACATGTGGAACTCAGTGAAGACAGTGGGATCACTCGATAACGTGATGGGACAGGCGATTGAAATATGTAGAAGTCAGAATCGTTACTCACAAGAGGACAATCCAGAAGCACTGCGAGTTCAGCCATTTGCAAATCTGCTTCGCGAGTGCCGCAGACGTGTGGGACACCACACATATCGAGTAACTCCATGACAACTTGATGAGCCAGTTTTGGAAGTAGGTCCGCAGGGGACGCCATACAGTCTGCATCCGCAAATGTTCGGGCCTCCTGCACAAACAGTGACAAAGCGTTGATCCGTTCGGAGTTGCGCTTCAGTAAGGTCTCCCGTTTGCTGCCCTGTAAGAGCAATGCAAAGAAAATGAGGCGTGATGTAAAGCATACCAATAGGTAATGAGTAATTAAGGAATGGACGCTTTTTTAGTATCGTTTGGGCAAACCTTTCCCGTAGATTTTTGCTATTTAAAAGTAGATAGCAATTATGTCTAAGGCATAGAAAGTACCTAGGATCGAACAGCAGAAACATGTACACTTAACATCGAAACCTTCAGACGTTGGATTAACAAGTGATGTTGGTTGCACCTATCTACTGAGTGTTCACTATAGGCAATTCATTAGTTCAGAGCTCACAGGATGTTTTAACTCTGCGTCGCTGCTTCCTATAATAATCATCATCGTATATGTATTGAGAACCAACGAGTCATCATGAAACCTCATGTAGAATTCGAAAATATGCTGATCCGATCGCCTACGGTAATCGTCTCTTCAAATGGCGCCGAATATCACAAGAGACTGACGGCTAAGTGGAAATTATCGTTCGGGCAAATTCATGCTGCTCGACTTATTGGATTGAGGATCACGTTTTGATTTCGTGGATACCGTGCGCGATCTAACTGTCACGGATCTGGCCATGTACTCTCTCGATGTGACTTCACATTTTACAAACGTGCCGTTATTTGAAACTACAAATTGCATCTGTGATTTTGTTGAAGAAACCCAGGTGGCTATTGGCATACCTACGGTGGCGCTAAAGGAACTGCTGCTTCGGTGTACTTGCAACATCCAGTTTCTGTTTAACGGTGAATTGTATCGACAGCACGAAGGAAGTTGCTATGGGCTCTCCACTTGCACCGTTTCTCGCTGACATATTCAGGGGTATGCTGACCATGGTAAGTTGAAATCTGTCATCGAGGAACCTCCGTCTATACCGCCGTTATGACGAGGAATTTTTCGTACTGCTCCACTCCTCTCCAACCATCGAAGATCTTACCAATAAATTCCATCAGGTGCACGAAGCACTGAAGTTCACATCCGAAGTAGAGGTGAATGATGCTTTTCACTTCCTCGACGTGGCAATGTAGAGACTCGAGAGTGGCACGTTACAGCGCCAGGAGTATAGCTAACACTCGTAGAATGGAAATACATACGTTTCCACAGTTTCGTACCATTCGACTTAAAAAGGAACCTGATCCTCAGTCTAATGAGTCGAGCAGAGTGAATTCGCTCAAAGGAAACATTTCCCGAAGAATTGAAGCGCATGCGTTCGACGCTGAGAGAAAATGACTACCCTGAAAGTTACCTGAAAGGCAACATGGGACAAAGAAAGAAGGCTCCCGTAACACTCACAGTCCAGAGAAAACCCATATTTCTCCAACTGACATACAAGGGAGAAATCGCTGCTGAAATCATAACTCGTCCTTGTTCTCATGCCCTCAGACACACTTTCCTAGCAGCTAAAATGCAAATCAAGTTCCCCGGTAACCCAAAGGTTAGAACTAGCCATAAATACAAGAGACCCGTCCACGCCAAAGCAATGTGTATTTATTGTTTCTCCTGTTCTTGTGCGGCACAAGACCTAGGCCGAACGAGGAGGCGCCTGTCTGCAAGTGTTAAAGGACACATCCTGTTTGGCTCATGACCGTTTTTCGAAAACAAACCAACTCATCCATAGTCACGCATCTCGACCACACTGGCCACGACATCAACTTGGGTGAGTCATTGAAAACGCTCTATCAGGTATTAGACAATAAATCCAAGTGCGTTCATAAGTGTTTGCTTGAACCCGAGGAGGTCATCGCGATTTGACTGTATGAGCCGGAGTTGTGTGTTCAGAAACGGTTTCCTTCAGATGTTAAAACTGCCTTGGCGCAACCGAACTGCTACACACGCACACGAAATGGAGTGCAGGCTGCATTTCTGACCTAACGGATAGTGCCTGTGAACTGAATTTGTCTTACCAACCTTTATGTTGTCTCAAACATATGGTTTTTTTATACATATACTTGTACAAGTCTTAAGTGCAATTATTGACTACATAGGTTCGCTTGCATCGCAAATTAACAGTATTTCCTCTTTCTTTAACACCTTTTTTCTTATTACGGTACCTGTAGAGCAATTAGATTAAATTTTGGGGGTATCCTTTCCATACGGACGTACTGTGCACAAATTTTCTTTATCCTCCGGCCTTTCTGGATCTGTGCATGAGCGATTCCACTGTGTCGTGTTTGTATGCGACCTGGGCGAAGCTAGGAATATGCTTTCACTCCTCAATGCAGGTCGCCTTGCTGTAAACGGTGCGCTGGGGTGTATCTCCCTTCCATACCCAAACAAGGCACACTGCCATATTGTTCCATCTCATGAGACAACGATACGTTAGGGTGAATGGAATTCCGAGTGATTAATAGCAGGGTAAAATATTCGCTACTGGTGAATATCAGAATGTCATCCACATAAGGTTTGTACAACTTCACTTCACCTATACTGGCAGCAACTTATCTTTCGATCAAACTGAGAAACGTGTGCACCAAACTCGGTCCCAGTGAGCTGCCCGTAGCGACTGCATCGATCTGTTTGTAGTCCGTACCCCACAGGCAACCCTTACATTTTATGCGTCAATTAAAACCAAGTCTCTCAAATACTTGAAAAGGAAACCCACAAATATATGTTTTGGCTACGGATGAAATGACACAAATCGTCAACTGTGTCACGAAGAGGTACAAATGTGAATGTTGAATGCTCCGAGTCCAGTGGGTTTTGTTCCAGCGTTTCCGTCAGTTCAAATGGGTCAGTTACTGCATGGTAAGGAGTTTACGCAAGCGGTCGACCAGTTTCACAAGACATCGAAGCGACTTCGAAATAGCGTGAGCTGTTCACGCACATGTTCAGGCGCTGTGAGCAAGCTGACTTGTGCAATCTGTGTGCGTCCCTCATTCATGGCCTCCACGTCTCAGCCGGTTTCAGGTGTCTGTATTCCGACTCCGTGGTGTATCCATGTAGTAAGAGGATCTGGATTTTACTTGTCACCTACTTAGCAACTAAGATGATATTGCTCGATGTTTTGTCAT
>CALYDF020002321.1:0-49334 GCA_944474145.2 Dicrocoelium dendriticum | reverse complement strand
AGGTCAACCTCGCTGCCAAACAAGAGAATCTCAAGACATGTTCATTGGCTCTTAGACATTATTAAGTCGAGCCCGTGGCCCAATGCAACAGAACGCGCGGCAAAACTTGTAGCTGTCTGCTTTTAAGCCTTCTACTTCACAACGGATTGGAAAGTCTAAACTAATAGTGGTAAGAACGTACTATATGTCAGCCAATGTTGTGAGCACCTACGTTTAAAATCGATTATCCAATATCCTTGCGACACCCCCATGTTCCCTGATAAAACTTTAGTATCTTGGTTGTTGCTTATCAGCTGGATTAGGGTGCATCCGGGCAGCTTCACATGAAGATGTCCAAGATCAGTGTGTATACCACTTGTTTGGGTGGCTAATTCCTTATCTGCTTGTACATCAGTAGGCTTAGATTGTTTACTCGGCTAATGCGGCCAAATAAAGCGTATTTGGACACGAACAAAGTGGCGATGCAGAACGAGGGCTTCTTCTATCCATGCATCCGACTGGTCCCCTAGGGAGAACAGAATTGTAGTGGGTTGCTAAATTGCACCTTGAGACTGCATTCTAGACATTGAATCAGAATCACTGAGACACTTTTACTTTGAAGTGTTGGCTCCACACAGTTTTGGTTACTTTGCTTCAATATACTTCGGTGTACTAAGAACGAAATGGCAACCCTATCTTTTTTGTTTGGTAAGATAGCAACCCGACTAGTTACTTTGCTATCGAATACGTTGGTGTCGCGCGGTAGGCGAACATGAGGCAAACTAACTTTGCAGATTTCTAGTGGCCTGTTCGAAAATACCTCACCTAATGGTCTGAATCACACGTTGCGCTAGACCTGTTTGAAACAGGAGGTTAGGAGACAAAGTTGATCTGCTCATCCATTTGTACTGAAGCGCCTCCAGAATCCCCATAAGTAAGTGGTGCTCCGTTGTTGACGCTTAGTGATTCTGGGACACGAAACTGAAGAATATAAGGTACAGTTGATGACTGCGGGTTCGGGCCAGCATGGGCAAATGAGCACATTGTATCATTTCACATCAAACATGTTCAGAAATGTCGTTCCATTCAAAGGTTCTAGAAAGTACACAGTCGCCTGCAACCATGGCCACTGTCAGGGGATGTACAATAATTTTTCTGATTTAGGCTATGAATCTATGGTAATAAGCTATTCCTTTTTGCAGGACCCTGGAACAATGGATAATTGGGGAACTAAAGATAAAGTCTAACAAGTGCCGTATTGTATTCCAGACACATTTTACAAAAAAGTAAAATGTGCAAGCAAATTTTAATTTCACATCGCTGGACTCAACAAGCTTTCGCATTAAAGCCCGCAAACCCACTGTACTTCCATAACATATGAGGACAAATGCCATATCTATATAAACCGGATCATCTACTGTTGAACACGTGGAAATTATTCCACAGTCTGTCCGGTAGTGACCTATCTAGTAGACATTGTTATTTGGCCATGGGAAATAAGTCTTGTGAAATGACGCAGAGCAATTAATGCGTTATCAATCTGAGTCCTGAACCCAACCAGTATGTAGGCGAAGATGCCAGATTCTTGAAGCTCATTCCACACATAACAAGCATGCGCGTCCATGAAAATTTGACGGCATTCGAAACGACTAGCTGCTCCGCCAGATTAATATGCTAAGTTATCCGGTCACTGTTGTGACTGAGCTTCAGCAGAAGGTGACATTGGTGATTGGGTTCCTTCAAAATATAGAAGGTCAAAATAAAATCCTCATCCAACCTCCTTTATCGTCTTGCCGAAGACTGCGAGTAATCTCAGCCTTTTATCATAGGGTAAATGATACAAGCCTTTCACAGATATATCCATAAGGATAAGCTCCTTCCTCAACCATGGCTGCAGAAAACTTTAATGTATTTTGCTTGAGAATGAATGTGCGAGCCGAAAGGCTTCTTAAAATGTCGATGAGTCAAGCTTTCCGAATGCATACTCCCACCAGGTCAACGGTTGTCTTACGTATTCCTGACTCCATTTTAGTGTGATTTGAACAGCCAAGGTCGGTAGGAATCAAACCGCCTGGATCCATCTGCGCCAGGAGTCGTTTGAAGATGCTATTTGCCCTGTTTGTAGAAGTGCGATAGCTGGTTTCGTAAGTGCAGCACTACATTTCTTTAAATTGAACCAGGGTAGATGCCGGATTGACCATAAGCAAAACTTCATCCAAGTTGTTTTGACTTAATGTAAGTGTGAAATATCACCCAATGCACTCTACGTTTGTAGTAATCCCAGCCACTGTAATAAGACTATGTCAGATCTAGGCATCCGATGCTCTAACACTTTGAATTGTGGGGAACAAGGTGAAATCATAACAGTTTGATTAAGAAGAACCGCAAAACGTAACATCATTTTCGATGCATGAACTGAACCGCACTTGTGCAAGCATGCGTTCGCGCTGTACTAGAGTACTGTTCGATTATTTTTGCAAGCAGCACGAAGCATGAGAGCCTATGCCTAGAAAGCATACCGAGATAAGGCACAAATGCTCGCTTTAACTCAACATCTCATTTTAACTACTCTGAACGTTGTAAGTTGCTACAACTGGAGTCACTCTGGCTAAAACGCATAAAGCTAGGATTAACCTTCCTGTTTATTTGATTTATAAACGTGTTTTCGCGTCACCTATCAATATCTATTTCAAAAATGATGGTTGTTGCGCAAGTAGAAGTAGTAAGCACAAACTCCCGGTATTCAAAACGAAAACCAAAGTCCGAAGAAAATCCTTCCTTCCTTCTTACTGTGTCGGCCGTACCAAAGAAAAGAAATATATTACAACGTGAACTAAATATCATTTATTTCAGAGTGTAACCATGTCTCCGTTATGGGAATGTGGTAACTGGCCTCTGATCGCTGATGGTGTCGCAGTTCGATACTTTTACTATATAGGCAGGATATCTCTTTTGATGTCCGAAGAGTTTGACAAGGTGTGCATGAAGGTAGCGAATTTATGCAGACTATAGAGCGACCGGGATGTAATATTTTTTCGGTGGTTTGCTTCTGAACGCTCAACGTTATGTCTTGGTATGATTGAAATCAGTTCGTTTTCTCACCTGCACAAGAGGGATGCAGTTCATTCTTAGGCTCTCCATGGTCACTGGTCTAAGCACATTGTTTCTTGGATCGCCGTCATAATTGCACTGGGTACAGTATGGTGTTACTTCCTCATTGATGTCGGGTGGCTGCGGTTCTGTAATTTCTACACTTAATCTTATTTCTGAAGGAAATGTATTACGCAGTTTCTGTTAGCTACGGATTAATTTTACCGCAATATTCTGGGTATAAAACATAGGCATTAATATCTTCAGCCCAGTGCATTTTAGTGAGGGGACGCCGGTGGTCTTGAAACCGGCTGAAATATAACATCACTAATGCAAATAGCTTTTAGGAAGTAAGGTTATTCCAGCAGGGAATGAAAACGGGCTTCTTCCTCGTCACCTGCATGCAGTTCGGGCACACAGAGAGTAAAAATGGTGATTATGTTCTTGCGTTTGGCTTCTTTTTTCCTACCTCCCGCCACTTGGAACATCCGGAAAAACGCATAGCTTACAGTGTTTAACCTGGAGACGGTTTGTTAATCGAAGTATTAGTTAGGCTTCACCGTAGTACATCAACTGTACATGTATGGTAATGCGCAATAGGGTGGTCAGACTGCCCTAAAAATCTATCTCATCGAATCAAATTTTCGCTGTTTCCGTTTGTTCTGTTGTTTATCTCCTAGGGACTTTGCACTTAACTAAGGAACATTGGCGCAGATCAGTAGACAATGAACAAGGATTTTTGCCGGGTAAAATAGCAGTTGCTTAACACGTCACGCCGAATGGTGAGGGTAAAACTACAATACCAAAATATATGTATGTTGTCTGTTTGAGCGTTTAGCTTGCAGATACGCCCATGGATAATAGCATTGTAACTGTGACGAGTCCATACCAGGACAAAACAGCGTTCGTGGTGTGCCAGTGTTTGGAATCGCAACGCCCAAATATATCCATTCAGGATACGGTCCCGGAGAGCGGAGTGACCGAGGTATACTTCAAAATGAGCCGAGGTCGCAATAGAGGTTGAGAGCCACAACCCAACCACACAGCGTACTCCCTAAATTCAGCTTCGACTTACTTTCCGCTGTGCCAAGCGTTGCTCGCGGATCTCAGTAGCATGGCGTTCAGGGCGTCAGCCATGAACTATTTAGGCTCTGATTTTGATGCCAGCTCAGGCTATCTCCACCTGTCGAGTCCAAACCAGAACGAAACCGCGGCCGTAGTGTGCCAGTGATGGGAAGAGCAATACCCAATATTTACAATAATACGCACTTCTGTACCGCTTCCTCACATTTATATAACACAGTAATCTGTTTTGTAAAGAGCATTACTATATTCCCATGTCACACAGTTTGCCGACCACGTGATGAGAGAAAAGAGAAACACACAGTCCTTTTCGGAAAATATCAAATGTGGGGCTGAAACAGCTACTTTTGGGATAGAGTTCAGGGGTTGGCAAACCCGAAGAGAAAAACAAGTTCACCTGAATTCCAGGCGGCTATACTGAACACATAATGACAATGGGTCTCGTCTGACATGGGTGCTATGGCTGAGTTTCAGCAAATGACGGCATACGTGCTTAGGGTCACTCATTATTTGATAGGCAAATATGTGATCGCCGGGCAGCCTTCGGTAGCGGCCACTGAAAACTCCCTGTTACTTCAACCTTTGCTGGTAAGACAGTTTTCGTAGGTCATAAATTTTGTGTCCATTTGTTGTGGTCCCTCTACCAATTTAAGTCGCGGTTTAACTAAGGTTGTCAAGGATGAATGGCGTTTTCGACATGGGGGCACACGTAAGAATTGTGCATCAAGTGGAAGATGGATAGGTCGAAAATTCCTAACACTTTGCAGAAAACCGAGTTGCTTGTTAACCGTTTTGGTATCTGCCTCTGAGAGTTTTGAACAGTTCAAGTCACTATGACTGAGGAAACCAACGTCACGTTCTCGGGAAGTTGTTTGCAATATATGTTATCCAAGCCTATACACCTAGTCCTGCTTATGGCGCAACTTAATAACAAGACATTGTTCCACATTAAACGGTAGTGTATTCAAGACTGATTAGGTTGAAATAGTGTTGAGGCAACGCTGGAGCTTTTCGTAGTCGGTTGAATTTCTACTCGCTCGCTATAACTTGATATCAGCCGCGAAGAATAGAAACTCGGATGTAAATTCTCTCGACAGATGGTTTATAAACATTTAGAAGGTAGGGGGCCCGAGCACCGAACATTTTAGTACGCCACACTCCACCTCCATTGTGTGGGACGTGGATTCATCTACTCTTACTTTCAACCAACTTTCGTGCAGGACATTTCCTATCCAACGCAGCAGTTGTCACTACTGAATTAGACCTTAATTGTATGGTGGATAATTCGGTGCTCTAAGCATTCAAACGTTTTTGAGAAGTCCAGCAAATGACATCAACTCCTGCTTTATCATCAACTGCTTCCGTCCAGCTATTGCGTGCAATTAACAGGTTTGTATTGTACGGGCGCTTTTGTAGAAGCCATGTTGCTCTGTTTATGTCATGTTGGGATTTTCCATATGATGTATGAGCAAAGCAGCGAAACTGGACTTCATAGTTTTGGTAACCACACTGAACAAAGTTATCGGATGTTAATTTGTTGAGTCAATGTGACTGCCTCGCTGATGATTATGAGTGATGAACCTCGCTTTTAGTTTTGGTATATGGTTCTCCTCCAAACAGCGCAGATAAGATGAAGTCAGAGGTTCCACCACATCGCTGGCTTCCGCCTGTAAGCCTTCGGTTGAATGTTATCGATACCAGGAGAACAGTGAATACACGGGGACAACAGTTTCTTTGACTCTTTTTCTGCAGTAAAAGTAATATGGGGATAAAACTACTGGTGAGACAATATAAACGTGGATAACTGTTGTGCCCGTTACTCTCTGGAACTTTAGTGAGTAATGGAAACGTAAGGGATCGGCTGCTTCCGTTGTTGTTCGCGTGCACCCGTTAGTCGTGCTCAGTGCAAGTATTCCGCGTTGTACCATATGAAGGCCATTAACACGCGTGTAGAAGTGGTTGGGGTTCATACAGAATCTCTTCATTAACTCTTGCTGGTGCGTCATCTTGTCCTCGCGGATCAAACGTCCACAGGAGTTACGCTGTGACATTTAGACAGTCCAGATTTAAGAATTTGGAGAATGCTTGTGAGTTCTTCATGCCAAGTTCCACAGGGTCATGTGTTTGCGTCTCCCGCTCCCTAGTAATATCTTTATATTCTTTTAACAGTAGTAGGATTTCTGCTCAGTCGCGAGCGTTACCAGTTTGCTATATATCCTTGTGAAACTGTCCCAGGCGATTTCTTGAGGGCATCCAGTTAAGTATGTCTAACACTTCCTAAACAAGTGCATATATCTCGTAGTATTAGGTGAACGTATGTAATTTATCATCCGGTTCCTCAGGATAATCCGCATAACATACATAGTTAGACACTTGGGTTACATATTCAGTGCAACCCAGTGGTTTTATATTATGTATTCAGTCGACCATGAGTTCTACGTTACTGAGCATAGGATCAAGTATCGACGGCTTATTATCATTTGGAAACCTGTTAGGAGTGGTGACGTGGTGGTACCGAGGGTCGGTCGAATTTACCTCTAGCAAACAGACTTTGAACTGCATGCTATCGGTCACCGATATTTCCCGACTGTCTAAATTAAAGTCGCATGCGATACGAATGTGACTGTATGACTTGCTCTAAGCGACCAGAAGAACGTGCTTCGGCATGGGATAGAGTTTGGTTGAAAATCACAGCTTTAACTTATGTGTCTTTGTTCCGTAACCATGGTCCGCACTAAAGCGAATGTGGGGCACGGATATATGGATAGTCAATAAGTTCACATGGGACATTAGTCTTGAAATATAGAATTACGCCACCACTACTTCCAGCTCCGTCAGTTACATTGCCCTCAGGATCCACCATGTCAAAGTATAATCAGGTCGTCGTATTCAAACGGAGTTCACGCGGTTTTAACGCCTGGCTTTCTCTAAGTTCGTTAAACTTACTAAAAGGACCCTGAGCACTTGTATACAAACATGATAGTGCTTTTGTTGTTAAGAGTGTATTGGTGGACAACACATCCTTGTTTAGTTCTAAGCCGACCGTTCGTCGGTCGGCCGCCAATTGTCTGTTGTTTGGGTCACTGCTTCATGAATTTAAGGCGAGTTTCACGGTAGCATGGAGCATTTCAGATTGATTTTTTTCGTGTTTCTTCCAGTCCCGTCAAGCGCCTTATATGAAATTTTGTCAAGCGCTCTGCAGAAGTGTGGAGACAAATATGTTATTAAAGTTGCATGTTCCAATGAAAGGTTTAGATACAGTGGTTGCGCGCTTGTTATCTATAGCCTAATCTGTGGAGGCAACCTAGAGCCGTGTTTTAATTACCTATCCAATAGGACTTCTCTCATCCCTTCAGATTTTAGCACGAAGTTTAATAGTTTGTTCCCTAGCCTTTTTGATTTGTAGATGAAGCATTTTAGCTAATTATTTAGCGATAACGTGGTCCATGAGTGTGCTTCGCTGATGTGGCGCCACTGCTCCCGATCATGTATTTGCGCTTCGTGCTCACGAGAACCAAGTATTTCAGGAACATAATGAAAAGTACGGCTTTCTTGCATTCGTTGCCAAATGTGTAGCCATGATTTTGCTTTACCTTTGAGCGCCATTGCCAAAGGATGTTTATTCGTATATCCACACCGCTCGACGAGTTGCGAAGATGAACGGCTGAGAGCAGGTCTGTCTCTGTCTCCTCAGTTGAGTTACATTCACTCTAAGAAATCATTGTTCGTTGTAATGGCCTACGCGCCTAAGCGCAGTGATAACAAACCGGGTACCAATCACCCCATTGTTGGAATTCCACTGGTTTCCATCACCTATCCACTTGTCTTTTATTGTGCCAGATCAGGACACAGGTAATTTATTGAACACGACAGTCAATGCAATGTGATTCTGCTTAGCGAAGATCGGTTTAAGTGTTGTGGCTGGTTACTTGGCTAGTTTGGAGGGCACTGAAGAAGGTTTTGAAAACATCGTCGCATCGTTTGTGCATGGTCCAGAAAGTGGATGTAACTGTCTCTTTAGGCATATATATCGAGGGGATGGATGTGTATATCACCTGGCTCTAGACTGCCTGCGTTGTGACAAACTCCTGAGATAAGGCATCGAAGGATTTGTTATTAGCAGGCATGCCGGATATGTCTTGTACAATTTAACCGCTGGTGGTTGTCAGTGTTAGTTAGCTAGACTGACTTTTGACTTCGACTTAGGGACAGAGATGTGAGTAGTTTGGTGTAGAACAAGGTCGCTGTTGTTAGATTCTTTTGACAAAGCCCTGAATTCAGCCAACTGTTGGACTGTATTAGTCGGCTTTTACACTTTTTCATGTGTCATATTATACAATTGATTACTTGGATTGCTCTGCATATTTGGCAAAACCAGAGCGCCGCAGTCACGTTGCGTTTTCCGTTATATTGTAGTTGACTTAAAGCAGCACATTGGGGGATGAAACGGAAGGTCGCATAATGCAAAAATAATGATTCGTCTAACTAGGCTTGCAAATGTTGCGCACCACACTTGCGGTTAGTTGCAATCAACTCCACTGATGACCGTTGTTGCAATCGACCGCTGCCCTTCTCTGGTCACGTGAGGAACAGGGCAAGTGACACTAGCGTTCCTTGTTCCAGTCGACGTCATTTACCCTAGGTGAGTGTGTTTCAACAGGGACATACGTACACGGAGGTTGGCAAGCTTATTGATCCTCACTGGGTCCTGTAGTACAAAGCCGTTGGAATTGGCTTGTAGTGGGTGGTTGTCAGCGAGAAGTGCTGGCGATGGGCGTATGTAATTGAAACCACAGTTGGGCCCTAGCTTCGTTACAAATAATCCCATGGATGTAGTTCTGAGACAAGCAGATGGCGCGGAGCATCTTTTATCGATTTCAGTGTTGCAGCAGTGATAACTGTTAAAAGCAACAGGGTGGCGCTGCTGGATATAAGCAACAAACGGGCTAAAGCAACTTGGGTAGCACCAAGCATGTTACTCAAGAACTAATTCTGAAAAATATGACGAGGTAACACATGGAGGAAATCCGTTTCGAATGAGCGTATGGTGACTGCGCTTGGTGAAGAGGAAGACGGGAAACTTTGTGACAGAGAAGAGCACGCTTACTATGCGACCAGTCAGGGCACGTCCGGAGATGAGCGTTGGAGCATCGTAGGTTCACCTGGTCCCCGGTAATCTGAAAAGCTCGAGTACCAGTGCTTTTGGCGATGTCTGTATATCGTTCATCTATTACTTGACACATGTAGCAGCAGCGCTTGAAACTACTGAGCAGAAACTTTGCATGTGATTGACAGCAATAGGATCTTAAACGGGCCTACCTCTTAAGATGTTCGGATTCCGCCGGTCAATCGGAAGTGGAAGTGTTTGCGTTGTGGCAACAGTCGATGCACTTGGCAAGAATATATGTGCCGTGTAGCCAGGTATCATTCGATCGTTCGCGATTACTTGTACGCTAAGAGCTGACAAGATTTCTGTCGCTGTGATAGCATGGGAACAAGCGGTTTAATTTCTTTGGTTTTAAGATAGTGATTAGGTGTTCTTTGAAATGCCGGGCATCTTACTGTATTCTCTAACAAATTTTGCATTTAAACAAACTTCAGTTCCGACGATCAGATTCTCGTACATTCCTGCTAGTGCTAGTGTGTATTTTACAAGAGGGCTCATTGTGCACCCTTGAGAGAACAAAAGTAAGGCCTGTCATAAGTATAATTTTGTACTTTGTTCGACACAGCCTGGTGACATACCGGATGATAGTGACTGGTTGTTTATTTACGTTATGCATCCACTATTTTTGCGCCGGTCGCTCTTTCCTGTACTCCATTTTGACAAGTCTTGATGACGCAAACTGTTGCAATATGATTAACGGTTGCCAATTTTTCAGTTGACAACTATCCCTGTCCCGTTCGCTGCTTTAGTGATGACCTTAGTCATAGAGATTTCCTGTGGGAATTACATCATTCGCTTGATCGCCTTCAGTCCATAAGCAGGTGATAACTACGGCGCCCTTCCGATAATGAGGCCACTTTTGTTATAAATACCAAACAGTACAGACGGTGGCCGTCCTTCCTTTGAGCAGTAAATGCGCCTCGCGGAAGGTCGTTGCCTTCTCTCCGGTTTGGGCGTACTTGTGTGGTGCATATGTTATACTTTGTACGCTGAAAAAAGAACCTTCGGGTGACAGGGTAACCCTAGCCCCTAGAGCCGAATTTCATCAGCCAGTCCGCGTTGTAAGGCACATTATATTAGGGCAGGATATTTGTTCCAAATAAGGGCCGCATAACAAAGTGATGGCTTTAAAACTCTAGCAACGTGAGAACCCGTATTTCCTAACTTTAATTATGTAACACATGCCTTAGCAAGCTGTCACTTACTCCAGTTAATCACTAAGTGGTTCAGCTATAGATTGAACTACATTCCCCCTTCCGCGAACTCCTCTTAACAACTCCACAAATCTGTCTTGCCTTATAATATTTCGATCCTGTATGATCAATAGACCAAGCCATTAAAATTTTATCTACCATTAAATCGTGCGATAAAAGCATATACATAAGATTGCATTCTACCGACAAGATGTACAAACCCTTTCCAGCCACAGCAGGAGCAGGAACCAGGTGACTATGCCTAAACTTGACAACAGTATGCTAACCTGACTCTTCCGCTACGTCACATCTTACGCATCCGAAAATTAATCTAGCGTGTAAGCTCCACCGCTTATTGGCTCGACAACGTTCGACAGCAGCTGCTCGGACAGCCACTCAAGGAAATAACGTTAACGGGATTAGACTAAAATTATGTACACCGATGCAGACGGAAAGTAAGGCAAAGAACCACGCGTATTAACGCTTTGTCTTGCAGGAGGAGTTTTATAAAGTAACGATATGTGAAAGAGTGCTCTAACTATTGTAGAGAAATCAAAACCACACTTGCTGTCTTAAGTCTAAGGTAGGTAAAAGAATGCAACATACGACAAATTCGTCGGGCACTAGAAAGCGTAAGCCGCTGGTCCGCCAGTTAGATGAATAAGGTTGTTACGATTGAGGGACGTCAGATATAGAATTGCGTAGATGTCTGAAAAGATTATCACTGGCACGGTTGGAGCACGTCTACGGTAACGGCTTGGAACGCTGGCCAATAGAACGGACTAGCGCTGACCTGATGGCACTAGCATAGCCTGGGGTGAGACGAAAATAGAGCGAGCGTAAGAACGATTCTAGCCGCACGTAATCGGGTAGACGGTAAACACTCGGAACAGACGCACACGAGAGGGGGTGACGATAGACTCGCGCTAGTGACTTAGACGCAAACGCTACCGGCTATCGACGCACACAAAATCACGTGACCGAGCGACTCCCAACTAAGGCGAAGAGGAAGCAAGACAGGTTGTCCGCTGAAAGCCCTTTTACGACCAACAAAGGGCGAATCACAGCCAACGCTATGGGTTAGGGAATTAGTGAAAATAGCTGCCACGACGGGGTAGTAATTAGCAAAAGTACATTATCAACAGGTGCGCAGTTGTGCGGCGTCTAGGAGTGGCTGAAAACTGCTACGTTGTGGGGTAGAATTGGCCTCCCATTTCCACAGCTATTGCGACGGAGATTGTGGCGCGTTTTTGCTGGGTTATTTGACATATCCGCAACAAACGTATTATCGCGGAATGCTACATACCTGCGCTGGTTTAGTGCACGCACCCTAATTTCGATGCCTAATATCAAACACTAATTCATAAAGAGCAGACAGGCCAAGATTAATAGCGCGGATGTAGGTTTAAGCAATCTGAACTTAAGCGCTGTTTCTAACTTTGCGTTCGCAGCACATGCTTATTTGAAGCCACTCGATAGGCCCAATACCACTGAAGGACCGATAATATATGGATCGATCTCTGTTGCCTACATAAGAGAGTCACTTTCCACTGTAGTCTCAACCGCCGCCAAACCGGTTGTCTTGGGGAAGTGGAGAACAACGGAAAACAGCAGAATTCTTAACAAATCCATAGACGTGGCTGATTTTGCGACAAGCAACATCAAAAACAATAAGCTAGGCGAATATAAACAGTTGGGCTCTCTGTGTTAACTGTTGTACTTAAAAGTTAAGCCTGCCAATATGACGCGTCTTATATGTTATTCAAACTCAGTACACTACGGCCAACAGCGGCTACTCCACGTAAAGCTTCACTTAGGAAATTATGCAGACTCAGTTCCCTGTTCAGTTCCTCGCTGCCGTATCACCATATCACTGGTTGAATTTTTCCCGATTGCATTGGAGCGCATGACAGACAAGACAGCAACACTTGGATGACCCGTAGACAGCAAGAATTGTAATCGATCCGTGTCCATGATACATCAGGCTAGAGGCCAAACTGCATTACTAGAATGTATGGCATTTCATCGCTGTAGTTTTTTTTCTTGCAGACATTATCGCCCATTCGACATAACCATTACCGTCCTCAACAAGCTACCAAGGTAGTGGTCCTTGAGTGATGAATGTAGCATTGCAATCCACACCAATAGCGGTAAAGGCGATCGAAAAATAGCACAAATTGCATAAAATATTTTCATTCGAAAAACGTGTAAAGGCGATGGACAACCAGTTAGAAATAGCAGGTTAAAAACAATAAACAGTTTAAGTGTACAACTGTGTTATCACGAAAGCCGAACTGGGACACGGCTAATCCCGTCCGCAGCTTAAGGAAGACAAGGTGTTCATTCAATTGGTGGCAGTAAGTATTCTGTACAACAAACCAGAATGGCCCTGGGACGTGCTTCGGCGGTCCTACATGTTTTCCCCGCAGTCTACCACAATATATTCGTCATAAGCCTTCATCTGAAATTAACATCCACAAAAAGCTTTCTTAGAAGTAAGGCCCTCATCTGCCTGTATAAAACAAGGTCTTCAAGCAAACGTACGGAACTTCGTATTCGTCACATCTACACGCCTTGAGACATAGTCACGGTGACATGAATGAAAATGGCGGTCACTGAAGCTAATATTGATGTTCCCAGTATAAATTCTCTTCTAAAGGATCGACCCAGCAGAGAATGCCGAGTGCTCATGTATTACTCGGTTATCTGAAAACCGGTTCCAGTTTCACTTCGTGAAATCGAAATTTGTGAGCAAATGTCATCAGTTTACTAATAAATATCGACTTGGGGAACAGCAGTTGCAACCTGCTTCCCACTTAAGCGACCTATGGGTCATGGTGTAGTATAAACTTAGCTGCACAAAACCGGTCAGAGTGTCAGTCAGACGAGCCATTCCGCATTTTTGAGCCTTAAGAAAGCGTTTCGAAGATTTTAAGCCACAGCTACTTCCGCAAATGCTCAGCGCCTACAGTAGGCAGCACGTAAAATACTTAATCCAAGCCTGTTGTCTGTGGTGTAAGCACGATACTGATGCAGTTGAAGCTTCACAACTTAGACCGACCAAAACGTCAGCCGCTTGGTACACCTCCTTGCCAACGCAAATTACATGCCCTTAGAAATTAAAGTGGTGAGTATCGACGTCAAGCAGGAGACATCACAATCTTTTACTTAATGCCGACGAAGTAAATTCACATTTTTTGAGCTCTTGCATCTGAGCCAAAATATCAAAATTTGATGCCAACAGCTTGAACTTGCCGCGCACTACTGTCAACTTGTTTGCCATAAACTGCTTCCCTATTTTGGGTGTCACGAACTTGAAACGCCTTTCCAACTCACGTCCTACTTGCCATTTATATTAACGATTTCCAAAAATCGCTTTAATGAGACACTTTTACACTTTCAGTATTGATATAATCCGCTCCACTGGGAGAATAAAATAGCACGAACTAAACTAACAGCCATTTTTGTAACGTGGCAATGATGATACTTTCATAGTGTCCTAGTGAATGCCTTGGATATGCCTCAACTTGATTAAAGTATTACATCGGTCCAGTGAATCGACACACGAGTGGACGTCGTCATTTCCAATTTTTCTATCTTCTCACGAAGCACATAAAAGATGATTGCTCCCCATATTGCTTGTTTGTGATTATTCAGTTCCTTTTCAGCTATCGTTATGTGGCTGTGCAGTTAAACTGATTATTTACTTATCTTTTGATTAATTTAACATTACTTTCTCGCCAACCTGCATTTTTACCCTTGAAAGTGATTGTTGATTGTTTATTAGAAGCACAGAACCTGTCTTTTCAGTTCACACTTCGTGCATAGTTTCGGGTAACGGTTGCTTTGCCGTAGGGTGACATTCTGCCACCGATCGTCAGATAACTGGCTGGTCGCTGCTTGCAGATTACGTTTGCCTCTCATGCATTCGCGAATTAGGTGGCTAGTGTTGATAGTTGCGCATGGACCTAAAAATACACACCCACTCTATTTAAACTACAGTGACGACCACGCAAAATTTGACCGAAATGACAGGGCATAATAACTGTTGAAGAAAATCTATGAAACGGACGTGTGGTTAAAATTTTTGATATCTATGGAAATCTTAGCCACTGATCGTCCTTAATCTAATTGCTGTGAACTTCAGCTGGCAGGGCGGAATACAGGAAGGCATATATATTATTCTTTCTTCTTGTTTTCGAAATGCTTTCTGGCCCTTGCAAACATTTGCACGTGCTAGGAAATTCTTCTGCACCAAATTAGCTAATGTTCGATGCGGCCGGATTAACTAACTCATCAACACAATTGAGCTATCTTCCTCCTTTTCAGGTATGTTTACATCAAATTTGCTTCACAGTGTCTCGCATAAGTTTGTTTTCTGGCGGAAGTCCTGTACACTTTCAGCTAACTATCCCGTAGAATTCACCGTCGTCTTCTTGCAAACTAGATAGACAGTCGCTCAGTGGACTTATCATAGCATATCCGAACCGCAGTAAATAGTACTAGAGCTTTAAACAGAAGTTTAAGTAAAACCTAATAAATGGCATGACAGATTAGTAGTTTTATGTGATTCAGAGATGCAGGCATCTTGTGTCGCTGGATATGCGCTCAACCATTTCCAAACCACCGACAGAGAAGGCACAGCATCGTTGCAACTGGTCAGGAAGCTGTCGTATTATCTATCACTTACCATCTTAGAAACAGTGAATAGTTGTCAGGTATTTTCACTATAACTGCGTTAAACTTCTTCGAACTTTTAATTCCGTCGTTGATCATTTGCATTCCCTGGAAAGTTCCACCTGATACAACCACGGAAGCGAGACTTTCTCTTGAACATGGATGCTTAAAACGAGTCAAGGCTGTAAATTCACACGCAGCTCCTCCGGGCTGTTGAATTCGGTTGGAGGGATGGTCGAGCAACCACCCGCTCTGTTTACTGAGAGGTACCTAGAGAAAAAGGTCGTATCCTTTTAGAAATGCTTAATTACCGACCTGAACATCAAAATATCACCTTAATCTAGGCACACAACATAGAAACCTGGATCAAATCATTCCCTACAAAACAGTTAGCGTCTGTTCTGCTCGGTTGACCGACCACAATTCGAAAAGTCATTGCTCTCGTAGTTTGACTTTTGCTCAGGTAAATGTGCGAAACTACGCTACACGAAAACCGACAGCATCGTTACCTTCACCTCAAGCCAACTCAGGTCTCCTTTCTGGGTGTCTATTTTACATTCAGCCTAAGTGCCAAATGTTTGAAGTCAGCTATAAATGTGCGGAATATTGTAAAGTATATGGATCCCTAAAAATTGTTGTGCACAGACAATTACTTGTAATGAGCTATGTTAATCCATGCACAAAACGTGCTTCGAAATTACTCACCCAAATAAGCTAACCAATGCAGTGCACGGATTACCTAGGTGTCTGCTCTGGCGGCCAGAATGTCCATATTATTATATGCCCGAAAACAGGCCTACGTCACATCGATCATTCATAATCAAGCTCGACTTTTGCTTGACCAGAAGGCTGGTGGTTAAAAAACAGCCCGTAAAAATGGCCCGTAAGTTAAGTTTATCGCATATTTGTTTCTCTGCTATCTTGCCAATATTGTATGGCTACATTTTAATGTCGATGGTGTTAACGCTGAAAACGCACTCTAAATTGCGTGAATGAAATCGTAGACTTGACTGGCTTGACTAAGCTGAATTACGTTATGCTTGAATCACCACTAGCTCTGGCTGGCGAAACAAGACTGCAGTGTCATACGCTAACCTTATGTAGTATTTTGCTTCTGACGACACTCCAGTGAACCTTTGGAAAGCCACCTTATTCCTCACCTAAACATAGTCCTAACAATGGAGCGACTTACATAGGTTATGCTGATAGCACCAAGTTGCGTTACTCCTCTCATGGTATGCAACACATTCGAGGTAATTTGATGGTTTAATCTTCAGGTTTTGCATAATATATAAGCCTTGAAATGCACTTCAATAGCAACCATTTATTTTACTTAGCTCAGTGCTTATTGGTGAAGATATAGGTGGAAATCATTCCAACGTTTTAGGTGGGCAACCGCCATCGGCATCATGGGAAAGAAGGATCCTCAGCTTACGACTAAAGGCTGATCAGCGTTCGTCATGCTGAGACATCAGTGGTGCCGTCGGTAAGTTCAATTTCTTAAAGGCACCTACAATGCTGCCATATAAACGCGCATGAAATGCATCCCATTCCGGACTTTAATGCTTTGTATTTTATGGATGCTATATTGTAGTGGCAGTCGAACTAAGTCTTCGGAACTGCCGGAATTCCTTAAAACAGGTTCGTCTCAGTGCACCATTTGATATCACTTATGTACCTCCTGAGTAACCCATGTACATACCTGTTTCCTTGCTCTCTGTTCGCGCTCACGATATTGTGCTAATCTAAACCGTGGGAAGAATCGACCCAAACAATTGCAACACAAGTACAATCGCTTGACTGCCTTTGAATTATCGTCGCATCTGCACATGTTCCGGGTTAGAATCCTGAGGAAGAAATACACCGTGGGCTTGCAATACTTAACCTTAGGAACTGTGCCATGATAAATTAAACAACAGGATGACAATAAACCAACAATTTTACAACAAATGTCCGTGTGCGAAGGAAGATTATACTAAATAATTTTTCATTTTGCTAATCGTGGCTATTGTGTATGTTTCCTCTTTATGTCCCATTAAGTTTGGTGGCTGCATATCGATTCTGTATACACTAGTTATATTTTTTGTGATCATCTGCTTGTCGTACCCTCATCGCTTCTCAGAACCGGTAGGCCTAAGCTGCCTATGCGAACAAATGAACTAGAGTGTTAAAATAATCCTTGATGATAGCATGCATTAGCAACAGAAAATTGTGGCAAGATGTTGCCCTTACCCAACGCTGTTTTGCATGCACATGAAAATTCTTCGTACGTGCAAGCGTGGCAATCCTGTGCCGCCTTTGGGTTAGCACGAACGGCACCTGATGCAGCATATGTATTTGCACATAAATGAAGTCCTACCAAATTGCTTACGCAGACCGAACTACCATCGCGGCTTTGCTATCCATCCTTTATCGTCTCGGATGTATTGTATTAGCGGACATCCTTGCGCTATTGCAATTGCCTGGCAAAAACAACACTTACCCAAAGGTGTTTAATGTTGCCGTCCTAAAATTTAGTTGGACCGGTTAATAGTTTCCTCCGAGGAAGTTTTGAAGTTCTGCAGGCTCTCAAAATGCGGAAGCATGGTTCGGTCACTGAAAGCCACAGAGTAGCACGCGTGTAAAACAAAGATTTCTCAATAGCAATAAATAAATGCGGCGGAGTTCATCGTCGCTCAGGCAACCACGGACTAGCTGGGTTTTACAAACATACGCTGAAATCAAAGTATTGAGCATGGAGTTCGGGCTACGCGTAGCAACCGCCGAGCAAATTAAAACTCAATACAACAATTGAGTTCCGATGCCAGTTTATAAATTATTATATCCGATCGGTTTTCTAGCAAAGTATCATCAAGTCATTGTCATTGCACGTACAGGCAGTCACACTTCCAGTCAAGAAACCTGCAATTACATGCGACTTAAAGCAAGGCAACCAATAGTCCAATTAATTAATCCTCAATATATGGGGATAAGTCAAAGGAGCACTTCAATTTTTGCGAATGCACGAAAGCATGAGTCGGTTACAACTCTTGCCTTAGAGCTTTGCGAAGGTCTAGGTCTACAAGTAAACGTAATAAAGAGGAAAAGCTCAAAACATACTAGAAAAGGAACAGTGACCTTTTTCACAAGGCAGTGTCCTAAAATTCTTCCTTTAAAGCAGCGTAGATTTTTCCAGAATCGGTCATGCGCCGCGAAACTGTTAGTAGCCCATGTCTTCTGGATCGAGTCTGCGGAATGTGTTAGTGCTAGATATCTTTCATCTAGGTTTCTACAGGATAACTAGCTGTTTACAGTATTGCATTCTTCTTCACAGCCTCGAGAACGATTGAATCGTAATACCCGTTATTTAAAATAAGAGTTTCCCGTTCAGCGCTATATGAGTATATGTGCCCACAGCATCCCCTCCGTCTTTAGCAAAATCCATTAAAGCCTACCCACTGACTCAGTATTTAGGCCACGTCCGTTCCTGATAATCATGATTGAACCAAAGTGTGAGATCTTCCCTTCTTTCTATTTTCTCTAACGATATGAAGACGTAGCGTATTTCCTTCACATTAGATCACAACTATGTAGATGGATCGGTATGGTGCTTCGAGAAGTAAACAAATAACGTGCCCCAATTTAACGCGAGTATGTGCAAATACATTTGAGCATACACCACAAATATTCTTCCGACTATCAGCTATTGTAACAAGCTATACAGCGGAGTAATTATGAAACTGTTCTCGACGTAGCTGAGCAAGATATATTTGGCTTCTGTCGCCGTAACAGCATAAAGGAAACAGATAAACAACGAGGCCTCTCATGTAGGGCTTTCAAAAGCCAAACGCTACAATCTTTCCGTAAATTTTTGCGGCTTACGTGAGACCGCGCGTAGAATATACTATCAAGTCGCGGTAGCCCTAACAGAAGTGCTGTTTCACGCGCAAGAGAATGCATAGCACAGGGCGACAAAGAAACTGAAAAATTTGTTCGCCTTTCCCTACCAGCGTTTGCTGGAATATTTAAGATGGTACACCGGATATAATCGGCATCTACGGGCGAACTAATGGTAATACATAACTACCTAAAAGCTTTGAGCTAACTTGCTATGCACCTTAGAAATTTAGCCAAACAGGTTGTATTAGGGGGCTCTTAGTTTAAGCCGGCCATCAAGTACAACCATTATTAATGTCCACAAAGCTGTTCCTGCCAATGGATGCATAGCCAAGAAATAACTCAAATCGGTTAAAAAAGGCGTATCTTAATGTAATTCTACATTAGACTTGACGGTACACTGTAGATTTAGAGTACGTGAGATACTTTATCTATTGAAGGATGGATTTAGTGCAGAAATATGGCGATCGATATCAGATTACACCATCAAATACATGCAGAAATACGTAGAAAGGTGCTACTGCGGTAAATGCTAAACAACCGAGTACTTTTAACGGAGCTGTAATATAACCCTTTAATTTTTACTCTAGCTAACTTACGGGAATTTCCAAGCATTCGCTTAAAATCCCTTCATAAGCCGTGGTTCTATTGCATTATATATATATATTTATAAATTTATATATCTAAACATAAATACGTAAGCATATATGCCGTAGTTGACGTGTGGATTGCAAACTAGGGTGTTAATTATGTTCTTCCGACTCAAGTGCTTTGCTGAAATTTTTAAACAAACTTTGCTTGTTTTAATCGAATTTACATGCTGAAATGTCCATTTTCTCACACGAGTTTAGTCAAGCGCGATCATAATGAAACGTTTCCGCTCTGGTCCCCTGCTGATGCCATTTTGCCTCAGCGATCATTGGATTCTTACAGGCTTCTTTTTCCTGACAGAAACGTCAGGACGGAAAATTCAAAGACGCTTACCAACTTTGCGAAATAAGTTCCAGTTACTTAAAGTTGATCTACCACCAGCCAAACTAATCTTGTTTGACACTTGAGATGCGTTCTCGCAACAGTACACTTTTCTATTAAATTTACCAAAACCGAACCGAATGGCTAAAGATTTAATTAGGTTGCTGTTTGCGAATTACTTTAACGCAGCGCTTGCACAAGTTAGTTGGTATAATTTAACGCAGAACATATAAAATTAGCCATAAGACAGAACCACAGCAGATAAGGTAAGCAACACAGTTATGGAAATCTGCTTGCCAAAGAGCTATGCAACTATATCCGGGGAAATTACAAGTATAAGCAACAGGTGTATTGCAAAAAATCCACCATGAGCAGATGTTTAGTATAGGTCGGTGATGTACTCTGCCAGTTGGTCAAAAGACGATTCTTTGTGGACAGATCGACTAAAGGTATGGAAGGAATACATATATGCATTTATCGCAAAGGAAGACTTGACAGTTGCGGTAACCTAAACCCTCTGGTTGGTCCAATGCTTGACATATGACCGGTGTAAATTTATATTTTTGTGGTTTATATTTTAATTTATCAGAACAATTTTCAGATTCATCTAAACTTGATGATGGAAAATGCAAATTCCCTGCATGGCAGGAAGGCAAAGCAAAATCTTCCGTCTTATATTCCTAGCTCATCCTTAACGAAGGGTTTATGTAAGTGAACGAAGCTATAGCAGGCCTACAGAGAAAAGGTTGCTATGCCTGACAGAAAAATATATCAGGAAGATAAAGAAGCGTAATAAAATATACCTAACAATTTGATGCATCCGTATCAGATGTGACAGTCACACAATGATTCATAACAGAACTTCAAATATGAACCAGATAGTCAACAAAACAATGGTTTAAAATATATTAAAATAATCTCATTACACTTGCTGCTGTGGAGCAAAAGCTCGTTTTGTTATAACATTAACATCGGGGCAGAGTTAGAAGAGAAGGCAAAGGTTTTGTTGTTTAATATTTGAGTGCATTGCATTGCACAGTGATTAGAATGGGTTAAAATAAAGTGAAAGCAGCAAGTCTTGATGTGCCAAACTTATTCGAAACGGACCTTAACCGAAGTGAAAAGCGATAGAAACAGACGGGACTACCTACAAATAAATTGACAGGTTTACTTTGCGTCTACTTTCTTGTCCGAGCTTGATCGTAATATTAATTATAAGCGCACTGCTGCATGCGCGTTAAATAGTTCACCACTTATGAACAGAAAATGAAGAATTACCACCGTCCTTCAATACTTCTTAAACGCTACAAGGTATATAAAATATTTTATCTAAATATGCTGCATTAAGCTTCTCTTGTCCCCCACATTATTTTGTCATATTTTCCCAATGGAAGGAAAACATGGTTCCGTCTGTAGACCTAGGTCGTGAATTAATCTGTGTCCATTCAACGCTGTGAACAGGATAACTATGGCTTTTAAAAATGCGACTTGTATTTATGCCTAACACAAGGAAAAGGCTGAAAATGACTAATATACGATACAATTGTAAACATGTGATCATTCGTCTAACATTATGTCTTGTAAACCCGAGAATTGACATCAATATTATTATATACACGAGTGTAAATGAGTGTTCTTTAGTGGCTGATATGTGGAAAGTGATGAGGAATCCATAAATGACGTATAAGAGTTCACGTTTGCTACTACTATAGAATAAGCCAATTCCCTTCAACCATCAGTCATGTAAAATGTGAGTCTATTCCCGTGGGAATGAGATCCATTACTGGGCACATCTAAGGCATGGGAACGTAGTATGATGTATTTTGTTTTCAACCCATCATCAGTTCAACTTAGGTGGCATCTGTATAGGAGAATGTAGTCATCAGTATTCCGACAAAATCAACTAAGATAAGCGTACGAATTGGAGCTGAGCGATATTTGTGTTTCCGGCGTAAACATTGCGTGGTTTGCGGTCCCGATGCTTCTAATTGCATCTGCTGCCATGAACTAAGGACACATCGCCAAATTCGTACAGAGAAGCGACAATTCATCACGATGGTTGTTATTTCTATGCTGTCAAATTGAAAGACTTTAACCAATATATAAAGCTAAATCCAGTATCCTGAAGCATAATCATCTAGGCGACCTACATGTGCAAAAGTAACTTAAGCTTGCGTATGCAGTAATGGCTGGTAGCCGAACGACACAATGACAAGACACACCTAGCTAATAGTAGGCAACGTATATTCTGACAGGTGCGTGTACAATGTATTGATTAAATAACAGAGAGGATTGGCTACTCGACAGAAATACATTCGCTCGCACAGTCAATGCTGGATGTGAACACCGACTGGCGATGTTAACTCACGCGCACAACGACCTGAGTCCCTACGCCAGCATTGTTATAATTCCTGACCCTTCATTTCCTGATATTACAGAAATGTAAAAAGTGATATCTGATATGATACAGTTGATAGCATGATAGTGAATATGAAACATGTTCGACAATACAGCAGCAATTTTTACAAGGAAATATGAAACCATGTCATTCGACATTCCACATTGTTGGCACCCGCATCTCATCGAGGCATCGTTGGAAGAACTTGCAGAGGGGGTCTGCCAAGTTTACTGAAGCCAATTTCAACGCTTTTGGATGAATATTATCAACGCCGGGGGAGGTATGCTAGCGCAGGGCAATTAGCCTTTTCATAACATCCCCACTCGTAAACACAATGTGGCTAAGTCCTGGTGGTATTACAACGATCGGGAACTGTGTATGCGGCGATGTCGTGCTCTGGAAGTTCGGGGCGAATTGTTGATCTAGGGCCTTGGCTGCCTCGTTTGCGGTTTGTGCTAGTCCACATAACGTGTGTAAGACAGGAATTCCTTGCTGCACTTTGCGGACCTTTTTATTTGATTGTACAGGAGCTTGCGGTTAAAAAGGAATTTCCCAGCTAGATTTTGTTGGTGCTGTATTTATCTTCGCGTACCAGGTTTAAGCAATGATTCCTTTGGATAGTGTAGGCTTCCCATGTTTCGGCACTCGATGACTCCTTGTATCGTCGCCAGAGTATATTCCTCGTAACAATACACTTGCGTGTCTTGCTGCTTATGAATGATTTTACTGTCCTTGCTCGCGAAGGTCTTTTCCTAGAAGCACTAGTTACTAACGTGTTGAACTGGTGAGCGAATTCAGACCAGGCGTCATCGGGGGATCCTTCTGCTAGAAATGCCAAGTATGTAGCATTTATAAGTTTGATTATAGCGCCGTAATCCGTAATGAGCTTTGACGTAGGGTCTTGGCTGCCTCGTTTGCGGTTTGTGCGAGTCCACATAACGTGTGTAAAGCAGGAATTCCTCGCTGCACTTTGTGGAACTTGTTTATGTGTACGTACAGGAGCTTGGGGTTAGAAAGGAATTTTTCAGCTAGATTCTGTTGGTATTGTATTTAATCTTCGCGTACCAGGTTTAAGCAGTGATTCCTTTGGATAGTGTAGGCTTTCCATGTTTCGGCACTCGATGACTCCTTGTATCTTCGCCAGAGTATATTCCTCGTAAAGATACACTTGCGTGTCCTGCTGCGTGTGAATGATTTTACTGTCTTCGCTCGCGAAGGTCATTTCCTAGAAGCACTATTTACTAACATGTTGAACTGGTGAGCGAATTCAGACCAGGCGTCATCGGGGGATGATTCTGCTAGGAATGCTCAGTTTGTAGCATTTATAAGTTTGATTAGAGCGCCGTAATCCGTAATGAGCGGACACTCATCGGTGTTTTCTGAGGAATACTCTGCATAACAGATGTACTTGCACATGAGGGTTGCATGGTCGCTACGGCCTAAGGGAATCTCTATCGAAACCGTTTCGATAATAAGCTCTTCATTGATGAATACGAGATCCAGGACGCACGGTTTTTCCGTCCTGAATCTTGTGGGAGATGTGATATGATTGTAGAGTAGTAGTCCACTAATTATCTCTTGTACTTCCAGTTTGAATTGTCCGTTGATACAGGCTGGGTTTTCTATGGTATGAATATTGAAGTCACCAACCAGGAGAATGTGGCTGTACGACAGCGGGAGAATGGTCTTCATTGTGGAGGCTAGGCGGTTGTGCATTTCCAAATAGCCGACGGAGGGCAATACACCACACCCCAGAAAACATGCGCCCCCACGGCTTAGGTGAAGACGACACCAAAGCGCATCTACAATAGGAACCCCTGGGTCATCGATGAGATCAATGTGTAGTTCGCTGCGATAATAAAGTAGTACTCCACCTCCTCTACTTGGTTGACGGTTGCGTAGAATAGACATCCAGGTAGTGCGATTTCTACATCAGTGATCGCTTCATTCAACCATGTCTCGGTTATCATAACGAGGTCCCTTGACACCGAGGCCTGACGCAGGCGAAGTTCAGTCAGTTTGCTTAAAAGACCTTGTGCTTTGGCATAAAAACAGGTGAGTGATTCATATGTTAGAAGGTTGTTTGTGGATGTAGACAACAGATTTGAGACTTGGCCGACCTTCTTGAGGTCGGCTGCTACTAGTTTTTTTGAATTGTCTTAGACTTGCGAGAATAACTTGGAATAACTCTCTGCACCTTGTGATCAGGTTCATGATGATCTTGATGATCATTCACCTCCTGCGGTGTTTCGCCGAATGCTATGACGGCAGTCAGACCAGTCTCTGTGGTGGACTCTGCAACAACGGTTTTTCCTACGGTTTTGGTTCTCTCCATGGAGTAACCAGTAGTCTCTGGTCGTAAACCTGCTGCTTTTAGTCGAATTTCTGTTGGTAGCATGTTCCGGAAGTTACCTCAGTACTCTAGATTTGTCTGTAAAGTTAGCTCAGACTGTAAGACCAGCTTCAGCAACCAAGGACCACACCCTTTGTAATTTGGTGACACGGGGATTCTAGTCAGAGAGGCAGCAATGAGATTTTCTAAAGACAGTGCCACACAAATGTGTCGCCATTGCTCCAGGTCATGTGTCTGAATTTCTTCAAGGGATGAAACTTGAGACTCAGGGACGCCATGAATAACGACGGCTTTCAGCGCTTTTTCTACTTCCCTGTTGATTGTTCATATCCTTTGAACGTTCTTTCCGTGGAATATCCGGTAAGATACACACTCCTTTCGATGCTCTGTGGTGTCGATTTGCAGCGAGTAGAATGAATGTCGTTTCTTCCGCGGAATGTAGTGTTACTCGAAGTAGTCAACGTTCACCATAGTGTAAGGAGTTTGGGTGTCGTGCGATGCGCCTCAGCGTAGTGGGTTCAGCGCGCATGCTTATGGCACTACATGATTAGAATGGTCTACCGTTTGCCCCTTATTGTGTTGGATTTGCATTCAGGAACGTTAGTGCACACACGACTAAATGCACCATGATTCCGCCTTGTGGCTCGCGACTTAAGAGCACTAGATTCTTTTGTTTTTTGTGGATTTGTGAACCGCATTGGCAGTAGCGATCCATGTTGAGGCACAGTTTTGACCTCTCCGGTAAGTGGAGTCATAGTTGTCTATGACGGCTTTCTCCTAGAAGCAACCGCTGCGTAGGATGTCTAGTTATTTTTTACCGTTGGCTTGTTGGAGTTTTGTGTTTCGAGTATGTCAACTGAATTACTATTTATTACACCATTGGTGATAGTAGAAGCAAGTGGGTTGTAAACGACTCTCACTTAGTGGATTCATGTGGCTAAGGGCCGTTAGGGACTGAGACGGGATGGTGAGGTTGGGACGCCTGGCCCTCTTCTTTGACCGAAACGGGGAGTTTGTAAGTGTCCGTTCAGTTTCAAGTATAGCATTGTTTACATTCACAGATGCGTTGCTAGCGTTCACCAGTTGCTCAACTGTTTCCGCCAACGTTTCACACTTTTTCATTATGAAAATTACACAGCGAACAACAGGAATGGATTTGCACAACTGGCAGAATCAAATTGCTTAGATTTTGCTGCTGTATTGTCTAGTTGCGAGTGCACTCATCGCTAAACACTTCGAATGGTACGCTATTTGACGGTTAAAGTAAACAGGGCCAGACTTAACGGTTTTTACACATAGGTCACAATCGACTTTCGAATGGGCCATATCCACTTGAGGCGTGTACTTTGTTATTGTGACTTGCACCGATTTCAAAAGGGATTAGATAGAAAAGGAGAGTTAATAATCTATGTTTGTAGATCTGTCACTTACCATTAGCTAAGAATGGAATAATTCTACTGATATATGTGGTCACGGTCAGCAATGTGGCATCGAATTAGGAGTGACCGCAGATGGTGGTGATATGGTGTAAAGATTCCATACTAACAAGGTGGAATGTAGTAACTGGAGGTGTACACTGCAACAGGGATAGCAAGAGGATAGCGATACTGAAGCACCGTGTATGACTTCACTTCAATTTTCGTGGCGTGGTGATCGGCGCTGGTTTGAGGTCATGGGGGTCAGGCGTGTCGCGTCCAGATGAGTCACACGTCCCTTAGGGTAGATAGGGGACCTGCATGCTATTGATCCAGCCGGTAAGTGGATAAGCAGCCATGCAGCGATCAGGTGACCATCAAAAAGATATTTAAAATAAGACCAACGGAGTTCTTGTGCAACGAGATGAAAATTAAATTATCCGATAAAATTCAAATACGGTTGACTTCGCAATGGCAAAAGCACAGTTTGCTGGTGATCCGCGAATGACAGATCTAAAAGATGAAGAGTGGTAGGAGGAGCTCGCGGAGCAGAATCGAATAATAATACGTAGGTCTCTGTGAGAATATATCCGAAGATTTAAGGGCGAATAACGCAGGAGGACACTTTTTGCGACCGCTCGGTGTATCCATCATGTAGTTATTTCTGAACTATATCAAAATCATCATCAATCACCCAGTCAAATCCACATAACCGTCATTATTCTTTGCACTTGTTAAGAGAATTCGGCCAGCAAACGATCTGGAAGGTTCTTGAATTAAAACGGTAGTTATGCATTTATGCATTTGTAGCACGTGTTTCTCCAATAACATCCACTATTAAGCTACAAAAAGATGATTTATGTATTATTTGCTATAGGATACCAGTTGATTAACTACTGTGAAGTTACTTTTGTGATTACACAGCTTACTGAAGATACAACGCGCATGAAAGAATGTGGACTACAATGCATGTCTTGTAGAAATTGCCAGTTTAAACATAGGCTGCTTTCCTTTGGTACTTAGTTAGGTTATGTTACTTACACTAATGTTTCATGGGTAAATCTGTAGACTGAGAACACCAGGTATGTGTTTAATACAACTGAACTTTTGGTTAGTAGAGTTAACATGTCAGCTTACTTGATCTACGCCGACGCCTATGAATATGAGCTAATTGTCTAGCAATTCAGATCCGGTTTGCATCAGTACAGCAGAACTTTTTCCTCCGTTACAAAATTGAAGAGTCTGTTGTAATCGCGGTGGGCGGAAATTCATTTTCGATAGATATATCGTCGTTACACTAATGAATGGAATGAAATGAGGGGACTTGCTCTGCAGAATAGACCCTTTTCAACTTCTAACTATACGTTAACTGCCGTAAGAACACATAATGGTACGCCAACTACTTATGACGCAAGACAAATTGGATTTAAGAAAAGTTGTGGCTTGTATTTGTACATAGTAGAATAGATAGCTCTCCCCCTAGCGATGGACTGTCTGTAATAAGAAACTAGCATGATTTGTGCAGACTGCATATACTTACTAAAAATCGCTGTTAACTATTTGCCTTCATTCCAGGTACCAACATTTAAACAACCATCATTCAATCTACCAGAAATCCGTGAGCATCTGTTCACATCACAAAAATAACTTCGTTTAGTAGAAAAAGCGCTTGATAAAAGAGGTTGCCCTATATTGAAAACGATGTGTTGAACAGATTCGATCATTTTAGTTGGGTGAAACTAACGTCGTTATCATTTCTTGCCTTACCAGCGTTTGGCGTTCATAACTAGTAATCAGTATCCTGGTGTAAGCATTCTAACGGTGCTTAAGTTAAGCGATGGAGAAACTACAAAACAATTCTGGTTGTACCGAATTCCCTGCTCCAACTAAGGAAGGGTCTTTTGCGTAAGATCGTTATGGATGATTTCAAGAAATCTATATCCGTAATACGATATGTAGGACGGACGAATGCTACGCGGTTGGGTATCGGAACCCAACCTTTTATTCGTCGTTTGGAGCACCACAACGCATGCTGACAGGGTAGACGCGTTTACGAACGCGTTGAGTACAGTAGCTCACCATCCAAATCAAGCTGCAATTGCAACATCTGCAACGAACCTTGGTGATTAGCTTCAAGAAAGCAGTTATTTAACTGACACTAATAAACTCACACTTCGTATCCTGGAAAAAGAAAATAATGGAGAGTTCTTCGTAAGTGCAAATCATGGGAATAGGTTTCTGTAAGGAAAATTGGACTGAATTTAGGATAATCTCTTCACTTATCATTGCGTTTCCTGCGATCGAATAAGCAAATGTTGAAGGTTAAGATTATGTTTAAGTCAATCTTTTGTCGCATTACACCGATTGCACAAACCAGTCGCTCACTGAAAGCCAATATGTGTAAATCGACGTGTAAGAGTTGAATAAATTAACCTACTCAATGGTAGACAGTCCTCATAACATCCGGTGAATTGTCAACCGTTGTCGTAAGATGTACAGACGTTTGGAATTCCAACCCCTAGTAATCTTGTTAAAAGATTATTTCGCCAGACGTACTCAGATCACCAGATTTGGCGTCAAAAGCTCCTTACCAATTATTTTGAAGTCCAGTGCCCTTCAGTGAGCCATTTTGTCGCCAATTATGTTCTCTACTTACGCTAGTTCTCTTTCTGCAACAAGTGTGCGCGTGACATTATCATTGGCGTGAATTAACAAACCTTGACCTCCGCAGGCAAGCTGTGAAGTTGTTTAGCTTAATAAATGCAATAGTCAAACTCATGATATTTGACGCTGAACGCGTCCAAGTGTAATGACATCCTTTTTTCGCTACATAATGTAGCTCGTTACCAGGAACTTGTCAAAGGAATGTCTTAAAATTCAGATTGAAGTTGAAGCTTTGCACTTATGTACGTCAGTGTAGTAGCCTAGAGTTACATTGAGCCAAGATTTTCATGATCACTCCACGTGAATTAAATATTCACCAAAATCAGGCGAATAAAGTTTTACGTCGACTGATTGAGATCATACTGTGTACCATACAATTTGATTCTGAGGTACACCAGTGCGTGCATTTTACCACAATGCACATATTGTTGGCATGTAATGTTTCCAGCCCTAATGTCTAGGCATTTCATACCGCTTGACAATTCAATGAAGCAATCGTCTCCCCGCAGTGATACTCCTAACCAAATTTGGCTCATCAATTTATCCCCGCAAGTGAAATCATGCCATAAACTTGATTCTCAACCACTTACCGACGTTGGTCCCATTGTACATGGTGCGCTCTCCAACTTTACAGCTGCTTTGTCGTCTAGACAAAATATGGAGAAATATATGCCCACACGAGTGCTTATGGTTTATCAATCATTACTCGTTTAGCCAATTTCTTTATGACCAGTGTGCCATTATTCAATCACTGGCTGTTAGATTCTACCAGTGAGGTTATGTTTTTTGCTATGTCCCTTTTGAATTTCTTTCCTTGTTGCATTGATCGCATGTGTGTCACTGATGAAAATTAGCCCGTCACGGGTTACTAAAGGCGCCTTCTTGGCTTGACTTGAATAAAAACCCACTGTCTTAAAACCCTATACCTGTGTTCAGCTGAACAGACTAGGGCCAGGTGTGGTTAAACTTTGCAAAAGCTACATGCTGCTCCCTTACAATCAGCTCCGTGTGTTTGACCCAGCAAGCCTCTTAGAAGAGTCTCTAGGGTTCAGATAAGTTTTCCTATTGGTCCCATACAACAAAAGACTTGCCAAGCTCAGCGAACAGTTCGCCCGCCACAAGTTCATCAGTACGAATTTTCGCAGTTGGCAGCAGTCCAGTGTCACCTTGGACGAATTTTTACCTGTGCTGTCTCCTACGAGAACCGATGTTCCGGTGTGTGAATGCCTGTGTACACAAGACAAGTGCAAAGTACAAGTAAAAAAGGAGAAAAATGAAGAGGGTTGAACCGCTGCTAAGCAATGTTACGCCAGACCATGTGAAGAGCTGGAACGTCCCCGCCCTGCAAGATCAATCTTGGCCGAAGAGAGGTCCAACTTTTCGACAATTTAATGGTACAAACTCAGAACACAGTGCTGTAACTCTATAGTACAGCATTTCAGAAGGTATCGGCAGATGTAGCAGAAACAAATTTACTTGGTTCGCCTCCCAAGTTAGATCGTCACAGTCAGTTTTTCAGTAGTTGTGTGCTTGCTCCAGAGGACTGGAATGCGGGAAAGATTCACGCATACTGGCGACGATCATTGCGTGGTCACTTGCTGCTAAGGTCTCCAAGACCTTTAAAGCATACACATGCTGTTCAGAGCTTGTTAACTTCGAGTCTGGGCAAGTCGGATTTGAGTGCGGCGTTACTTGTGTCGATTTGTGCCAGTCTTGCCCTGCTCCAACTTCAAGTACTAACTCCAGGAACTTCACTTGGACCACCCATCATCCCGGCTTGAGTTAAACTTTAGCTCAGCATCATCGAGGAAAATTGAAACCATGTTTGAGCAGCAAATGGAGACGACGCAGATGAATTTGAAGATACAGCTGCCAATTCAAACAACAGCTAAGGGAATGCGATAAAATACACATATGAGCAGCTCCCTCCGGCTGTGGTGGATCGAGCACCACAGCTGCTCAAGCAGGCCATCATCCCTTCTGTAGATAATCGCAACTCTCCCACACGGCAGAGCGGGTATACAGCAGGACGCCACCACTTGTAGTTGATAGTCTATCGAAACAGAAGCATGAGTAGCCACTAAGTTTAATTTCCTGGGCAATCCCTACAAACTTCAGCCACGTCTCTGCAGGCTGCATGCATTTCGTACTGCATCGTTCGTACCAGTAACAATAACCTATATGCAACTAATAAAATATCCATGGGTATGATCAAACAAGTTTGAGATGAAAAATGGATGACGGAAGTTCCATCCCTATGTCCATGGCGATCTTACACCGGATTGAGCAGCCCTGTGTGTTTAAGAACACATAGTTCTGAACTTAAGACTGACATAAACATATTGATGGAACTTCCGTCAATCGTTTCGTACCTACGGTTTGTTTGGTCATACCCATAGTTAATGACATAGTTGCTTGTCTCTTATTGTTAATGGTACTGATGAGACAATACGAAAGGCATGCATCTACCAGCTTTGGTATTCTTATCGCTTTGTTCAAATTACTAAATGAAACAAACTGATTTAAACATCACTGAAAGTCCAAATACGGATGGCCGATCAGATGCAACCGAACGATAGAGTTCATGGCGTATGTTGATAACATTGCAGATGTTGGTAAAAGCCGCACGCAAATCGCAACAAGAACCACAGACCTTACTTAAAGTGTGAACAACCTGTTTATTCTGTTTCAAGGTGTGTTGAAAAAAGCATGAAAAGTTACGGTACGATGAATGGTTTCCCCATCACCATTTTACCTCTTCATCACAATGATAGAAGACTTTAGCCGCCTACGATCCACTAGGTCGAGGTCTCAACAAATAGATCTACAAACATTTCATCCTATTTAATGGGGACAAAGCCAGCGTCGGACTGAATTCGCTCACAGAGGTGATTCTTATTGGTCTACTATGTCGGGCTCCTTTATTTTCAAAATGGGCAATTTGCTTAATTTTTAACCCGTCCTCATGTCGAGGAGTTAAAGCTCTGTGAAAAATCAACGTTATGTTCATCGCGCAGCTGGGAAGTTAAAGCAGCGGACTTAGGCGCGTGGCATGTCACGATTCGTTCACCTCGACGGTCATCTAACTGAATGCAACCACTCTGCTATTGGAATACCCCAAGTCACGGTACTAGGCCTACTTTGTTGTTTTGACCGGGCCTTTGCAGGCCTGCCACGCAGTGCCAAGACAAGAGAATCATTAATTCATTTATTTAATCTACATCAACGATCAAACTCAGATTCGTTGATTGCCATGATCCCTGTTGATGGGTGGCCTGAATAATGGAAGTATGCTTATCGGTTCAATAAGACATTTTGGGAAAAGAGCCTAAGTGTACAAGAACAACAGGATGGATTTGCAAAAGAAATCAAAAATAAAATGTTCCAACGTGGAAAGTCAAATGCTAGTGGCTTGGTCGATGCACTTTTTCAATTCGTTCTATAGCGTTTAGCACTAAGATGAAAATTTCATAGCAAATTGAATGTCATGAAGCCTGGTGTGTTCACTACATCTATTGTTACTGCATTCAAGTGTGAACAGATCATAAGTAAGTACAATTCCTTGCTACAATTCAAAAGGGGTGTTGCCTCATTAGATTCAGGTGGTTGCTTTGGCACTGTTTGTAAGTTACTAGGGTCAGCAGTGATGTACATAGGTGTTCGTTTTCATTTAGTATACGGTATTTGTGAATTACATCTGCACGAAGCCGTCCGCCTTCTGATGGGATCACATCATGTACACGAAGAAGCAGTTCGTAACTTAGACCGAATATTCCACGCATTACCTTCGTGGATCTTCTTTGGGGTGCTGCAATAGGTGGATGTTTCGGTTTAACCATGGACATCACGCCTGATTATATAGGCAGTGCGAGGATTAGTAGACGTGTTACTCAGCAGTGGTACTAGCACTCCCTCAAAGGTGCGGAGAGCTAGCGACAAAAGCCTCAAGTTCAAGTTCAGCACACTTACTGCTTTGGAAGATTGGAGCGAATTGCCAAGAATTTGTTGCACAATTATGCCTTAGTAGCCTTAACTATTCACGTGTTGCAGGACATGTTGCCCAAAAAGGTATGTGTTGACGAAGCTTCTGGCACCGTCAACAAATTTCATTTTGCACGGTTCAGTGGAATCTGGTTCAAATCTGCTGATTTGTTAATCCTAGACAGGTATTCATGAAGATAGATACGGTCAGATGCGGAGCGATTCGCTCTCCATATTTTGACCTTGTCCGCGAATTTTTGCAGCGGGGATAGAATGTTGGCTGGAAGGGCATGGATGTAAACTAAGAATAGTAGCGGGCCGAAAACGGATCATTTTGGCACACCATTGGGGAGACACACACTTCCAGAGTGAAGGTCGGCTACTTTGACCTTACTTGCTTTGTCGTGTAAGTAGTCTTCCAACTAGGTGACCAGAGCACCGTTGATACAGTAGGCCGCAAGAGTTTGAAGAAGAACAAGGTGATTGACCCTGTCGAATGCTTTTTAAAAATCCAAGTAAAGCACATCTATGGGAATCATTTAACTGTCGTTCTGGTCCATTAGTCCCTAGTAAGCAGCAAATTGGTGAGGCAAGATCGTCTGCGCCTAAAACCATGTTCTGTAGTGGCAATTATTTTAGACTTTCAAAGTAACGCGTCAGTTCATTTCGACTAGCGCTTCCATCGCTTTTGATAAAACAGGCGGGTAATGGATCGATAAATTTCAGGATCCGATTGCCTACCGCATTCGTATATCAGTGATAATTCCATGTTTATATTTAGATAGGAGTGCATTGCAGTAACTCAGACCTTTGAAAATGGAAGCAAGTGATACTGCTATGTCGGGAGCAAGGTTATAGCACGACAAACGACTGTAGCTTACTTCAGGAAGACTTTATTCGCGTCTCCACCATCAGAATACATTGTAACAGATAGCGCACGTATTTTGCGATGAAATGCAACTTTTGTGTTTGGTCTTGTAAGGTATCTGCTCCATAGATTGGAAAGCGAATTTGAAGTACACGTTGTGTGGATGGATTGCGACGCGCAATCTCAAAGTAGACCGCGATTCCCATCATTAGACAAATACTAACGTACGGCTTGCCCACCTACCGTCCAATCACCTGAGGCGAGGCACAGAAAATCGAAACGGTCCCATAAGTCGCTACTGGACTCATTCCAATTTTAGGTGGGTAACCGTACAAAGACCGGTGCGAGAAACTGGGACTATACACCTAGTCCCGTCGTCGGGTGTTAGTCGATCACATCATGACCTCCGGCATATTACATATCGGTGACATTCGATTGTTGAGACTGTCGCTTCACTTGCGAACGCTATGCAGCACACGCGGACATTGGTACAAGGTTGTGCTGTTTCGCATAATGGGTGGTAAACTTTTGCAACCGTCTAGCAGAACAAGTCTTGGAGTTCAAATCCGTGCAGCAGTTCCAAATTTTGATCTACCTTTCACCGCCATTCGATGACCGCACAACTAGTGTTCCTGGATAAAAACAATGCGTCTAAATACTTAGACGGATCTTTAATATCACTGTTCATTGAAAAATGTCGAAAACTTTGCCAAATGGCTCATTGCGTATCTATTTCTACAATCGTCAATAGTTTACGTAGCCATCTGGTGAGATCTTTTGCACTACAGACAACTTTGGATGCTTGCAAGTTACTTTTCTACTCTCTCTTCCACTTCCCCTCTACATCCAGTTTTCCGATGATAGCCACTGACACTGGATTTCAATATGCTGTTGCGATTTTCTATGATGCGTAACAGACATCAACAAGGCAATTCAATGCGCCACGGAAGTTTGGACGTACTCCTGACTAAGTCTAGCTCTGGCTTATTTCATTTATCCCTTCAAATTTTACAACTTAGCTTGGCCTTTCTGAGTTCTGACAGATTTTGGTGCTTTGCAAATATCTCCATTGTTGGGGTGTCAGAAACCAAAATATCCTTCGATCATTTCCAGTAAAGTATTTCTGGGCTTTTGTAGCAAGTCAATATGGGTTTTTTTCGACTTACAACCCGGCGCTATACTACTGGTTTCATGCTCTAATACAGTCATTATTTGTAAATGGCACGGTTGCAAATCGAACCCCAAAAGCGCTGATTTTCATGGAAAATTCAAATGCCAACAACTCGCAGCGGAGAACACTTTTCCTCATGGTTAATGGGAAGAGCTCTAGTGCTCCTTTCACTGACTCTTCCAATGCCATATGAACTTGCGTTTTATTGTATACATATCTTTGAAACATTGTAAATAAGCAGACGAGTACCGTTCCATGTTCTTAGGCTCAAAATGCTTACCGTAATAAGTGATTTTATTTTAGTTTTGGTAACTGCATGTGTGCTGTAATTAAATATTACACAGAAAATTTTGTATTTATAGCTAGCTGTTTGAATGTGTTATAACCTACTGATACATTAGATTTATGTCACTTCACAATACACTTATTTGAAAACAATTCCCTCCCGGGTTTTCTCGATTGCCAACATGCAATCGCATGCAGTATATTTACATTTAAGATTCCATCCAACCATTCCCACCCAGGAGTTATTGTTCTGACCCATACATTATCTCTATATTTTATACCGTCGAAATTAAAGTTTAAATTTGTGTACCTCGTTTTATCTCAGCTACAGCTTGTCACATCTGGTGTGATTCAGGAAGATTAAAGTGCAAGTTGCTTGACCATATGCGTGAGTAAAATCTGTACTCTTATTCTTCTACTTTTAAATCCATGCTTTTTCATTCGTGTCCATTTTGGTTATCCACAGTGAGTATAAATTACTGTGATTGACTCTGTCTCCGATAAGTCTGTCAAAGGCGTCAGAATATGACAGACGCTGTAGACGTTTACCTTCACGGGATACCGGTAAGTTGGCTTGAGCTTCTCTAAGATGCTCTGCAAACTGCGTGAGCTACTGCTTTGCGGTAAAAAGGCCAGGTTATCATCTATATAGTTTTATGGTACTTTAATTGGTATATAAATTCAATAACTCGTCTTTCTATCATCATTATGAAAGAACAAGAGTGCTTGGAGTTTGGTGCTGCTCACTTCTAAATAACCGGTGTTACGGTAGAGTGTGCCATGAAAATGAGTGGATATTTGCGATGCCCTACATCATGGATTCTTTCAGAGTTTCCAGTGGAACTACTAATCACCGACAAAGGTTTTTGACCAATTCGCGGACTTAAAAGCAGTCTGAAGTAGAGCAACGTTGGTGCATAAGAAATCCACGTTTTATTGATTTATCAGCGTTTAATTCTGGGTGATATATTTTAGGTTCGATGATTTATCTAAAAGTGTACACTCAGTGAGACAACTCCAATCTTACTGGTCAGTGATGCAAACTGTGCTGGAGCGATTTCTTAATTATGAAAACGATTTTCGGTGACACTGTTTTTTTACTTTTACGGCAACCCAATGAGCTGCAAAGAAATACTGCCGCTCGCATTTAAACCATCAAGGTGCCACTACCATGCGCACGCTGAAGGAAGAATTGACCACCTAAGCACGTTCTGTCATGGGCTGTTTCTCCAACTTGCTTGATATGTTCGAAGATATTCCCATCGTTAAGTTAACTCACATTTCCTTTCGGTATACATACTTGACCAATATTAGCATGCCGAAGCCATTATCTGAGTGCATTACGATTCAGTTCATAGAACTATTAAGCTAAGACATGAAGATGAGTGACTTTTCGATAATTGATACGGTTTGACGTCTTGGACAATACCAAATAAGTCATTTGAACAATGAATAATCAAGAAGCGTTGCTTTACAAGTCCGGTTGAATAATAATGATAATACTAATAGTAAAACTGTTAGTACTTTAAATATGATAATAAGGACTTACCGTTTGCTCCGCTGTAGTCTTGCAGTCCGCGTGGATTTACAGTACTCACGGTTAATACCAAATAAATCCGTAGTAAACTCCAGCAGTAGGATGTAGACATAACGATAAGCGACAAATTATAAGTGGATGAGTGTGTCATCCAATTGTTTTTTGAATACTGTTAGCGTCGGTGCAGAGACTATCGATTCTGATAGAGCATTCCAAAGGTGGAAGAAGCGAGTGGACGGCTATACCGTACTACGAGGTTCGCTGAGTGACCCTCAAATTTGTATTGCTGCTGAATTGCAGCAAACAATGGCACAGATGATGTGCGTTATGCAAACTCAATTATGCTATAGTCATTTCGCCTCGTAATCTGCGATATCGTCGGCTGCATGGCCCTAATCTTTTCATCCTCCCCTAGTATGAAGGATTGCTCAATCATATTACGTTCTTAGATGTCTGACATTGTGGCTTCTCCAGTGAGTAAATGCCTTGTTTTAATTATAGATATTAGGGTTGAATTGTGTATTTAACAAGGGAGCGAACATCCGCACTGAGAATTTGTCGAAATATGTTTATTTGTCTGAAGGCCCTTCGCAGCAGCCCGAAGTGTTGGTTCCCATTTCTTGATGATTTTTCTGATAGCTTGGACCAACCCAAATCATCTAACCAACACATCCAAGTCACCTTCAACAGTTGATTGTTGCAGTACGTTCGTTCCGAGCCGGTAGGAGTAGCTGCTCTGATATCAGATGAAAAGTATCTTGCAGTTACATGTTGAAATGCAGTACATTTTGGGTTGACTATGGATATACCGTATGTAGGTCATTCTGAGGTAGATGCTTGTAGGCGTTCCCCTGAATCTTGCGCCAAATCTTGATACCGTTTGAAACATTACGAAGTTTAACGCGATTCCTTGTGCGAGGTCATTAATAAACACCAAAGTCAAACGTGGACGTAGCACCGAGAGTCGGATAAAGAGCTCTGAAATCTGACCACTTATTGCCGTTGAAGCAGAAAGCTAGCAATCCAGCTTAGAAGCAAGTTGCCGATCCCTTAATGTTGGACTTTGGAAAGAGTGTCCGATGGTCTAGACGATCGAATGCCTTTAAAATAGCCAGGAATATCACATCGACTCCTTCGCCAGCCTCAACTGACTGGTCCAACTGCTGCGTACGATTAGTAAATTCATTGTGCACGATCGCTGTCGTTGCGAGCTGTGCTGTTCAGGCGTTAAGAGGTCACGGTTTTTCTGCTAACACGTCAGTGCATTGAAAAAATAATTCCATGAACTTGGAGAGTATAGGATGTAGGGATATTAGGCGGTAGTAGGAGGGCTCAGTTCTGCATCCACCTTCGTGAATCTGGGTTATTATTCCAAGCTTCCACATAAAAGGAACTTGGTTCTTGTCTAAGCACAGCTGGAAAAACTAAGCTAAATTCCCTGCAAGTTGTCTTGCTGCCGCTTCCAGTGGCTCTGGATGTATGGTATCTACACCCGGCTACCTATGTTTGCGTAGAGATTACAGCTATTGCAGTATTTCCTTGGCAGAAAAGGTGCTGTGGGTTTGTCCTTGCGGAGAAACGCAAAAGTCGGAAGATCGCTTGGTGGCAATACCCTCTGAAACGTGGGGGCACGTTGCATCCGCAGCGCATTTGCCACCTTTATTGCTTTCCTTTGGGCCATCGGCCGTCTTGAGTCGAAGGAAGCCTTGCCTTCCATATAGTAGGCATTGACATGCTTCTACAGCAGTTGGGATTAGCATTGAAGGTTTATGCGATGTTCTGCTGGTATGCGGCTTCGCCTTCTCTAAGCACTTGACTTTAGTGATTACACGGTTCTACCTGGTTGTCCCTATTTTCTGGTGTTGGCGTCTATTTGTATACTTACCATCCAATTTTATGTTCTGCGGTACACCATAAAATAAACCAAGCTTTTCTGCCTTTTAACTAAAAATTGCACCGAAGTGAGTCGGAGAACCGCAGGCCTAAATCCTCCAAGACTTCGCACTCTAAGTTTCTTCAGTACTACAGACTTACTATTCTTTCCTATTTCCCAAATGAGCGACATGCCCAGTAGGGAAACCACAGTGTCCGCCATTCCTGTGTGTAACCAGGACTGAGTAAAACCAATGACATCATATTATCCGGAAACTTGTCGATCTTGCAGTTCGTCTGGTTAATGACAAAGGCCCTGAGCATTCGTATACAAGCAAGCCAGTTTCTCGGTCTCTAGGAAACCACAGAGGGCTAAAGGGGTAAATATGGGAGAATGCCGACCGATGGGATGCCGGCTGTTACTCGTTATTTGATGGGATAACGAGTGATTGTCTGAAATTTAATTGAGCCAAGGTGCTTCTCAATGATCGTGTTAATCTACATCAGAGCCGAATAAATCAGCAGTCGACTGTAGCTGCCGTATCATCGTCGGTAGGTTTGCCGCTTCAGGTGCTTAGATACTTGAACTTTGCTAAGCTTCTGCGGCCTTTAACCGAAGTTGAGAAGGAAGCGTTTTTCGGTTTCTCCGCCAATGATCCAAAATGTCCGTTGTGTTTTGTTCTGAATAAACCACACGTTTATTATTCGAGGGCCGCATCCTGTGTAATAAAGTGAGTGGTATGCTAGCAAATGATAGCGTTACAATATTATCCAAAAATGTGCTTCACAAATGAACCGCCACTGTTCTAAATTGTGCTTCTGGCCACTTGAGCATCTTTAGAAGGATGCGCTGGCACGCAATGTACGAAACTCTGTTTAGGCGCTTTTTCTGGTTTTTTCCCCTAATCTGTGTTCCCTTATGAATGACGCAAGCTCCAAGTGACATCAAGGTAGATTGGAAATACACAGAATCCATGTTTTAGCGCGATTGCGGAGAGCAAATTTTTTTCTGCATCGGTGAAGAATTTTGTGTTACGCGAAAAATTGTTGGCTCTCCATAATGTGGCGAGTTCAGATGACGAGTAATCCGTAATAGGTTTATTGGCTTACTTTTGACACTAGCAAGCACAATGAATTCCATTAGTCTTGCTCGGTCGATAACTTACCACGCAAAGGGATGGCGGTTCTTTGGGGGACATTTGAGCAAACAACAGTCAAGGCACTCTAGTTGGATCCCCTTTTCGTTGATCTACAAAGTGTAGTAATTGTTTGTTATGATTTGCTGACAAATGTCAATTGTTTATTGTTTGTCCTTCTATTCGAATTAACAGTTTTTCCCACAGTAGAGGCATCAATGGCGGTCTCCAGTCTGAACATGGCAGCAATCTCTGCATATGTAGCTGATGACTCGGGATCTTTGTTTCGAAAAGAGACATTCCAGTTGCAGGTACCGTGGGTTGGTGTTCGACTGATCCATCCTTGTTAATGATACATATCAGGTCTAGTGGAATTCGCTTAACAAGTCGTTTAGAATGGTGCCTGATTTTCGATGCCATGAGTACTGCTTGACTCTCACCAACTCCTGGTTCAACGACCCGCCGAAGCAGGAATACTCACCGGATAATTCTTCGTTCCAGTCCCGCTTGAACTTGAAATACAATTAGTATTTACCCGGCGTTTGCCAAAATTGGAGAAGACCACAGAAATAGGGACGTGACTGATTGCGGTTCAGGGTAAAGCACAATGTGCAGCATTTCGTTGCTTAGAGTCCACAATGCTTCCTTGGTGCATACTCGATTCCATTAAAGTAAACTTACCGAGCATCCTCTGCCAGGCTTCTGTAGTTAACCGGTCACACTTTTGGACTAGGAGAAGCATTTAGCCACTTAACCGCTTAACCAGTGGGATAGTCGAGCACGCAGTACAGAACTAAAGCGCATATTGTGAGCAATTTTAATCCCGTACCTGTTGTTGAGACACGCTTGCACATTTCGAATAATGCCATTCTAAACAATGTAAGCTAGCCAAACCTATTTTAACTAATCGTTGATTTTCTCTTAACCAGCAAATACCTTTAGGTTAGAGCTTTTTCAGATACGCATTTCTGCCATTCAACTTGGTGTCGGTACCTGATCCAGGTGGTTGGTTTACTTCCTGTACTTTTCCAGCATTACGAGCGGCGCACGTCGGTCAGGTGAGCGTTGTTTTCACAAGGTCGAATGAGCAGGCGGCGTGTTTTCGCGAGCAGTGTGATGGGTTTTGCAGGCGCACTAGCTGACAAGGTCACAAGGAATGTCGAGTCACTGGAACATGCTAACTGAATCTGAACACAACACTGAACACAGATTGGGAGATCACAATTTTTTTCACAGCTGCGTTGCAAGGCGCCGTTGCAATAAGCTTAAGCTTTTGGGACTGCTTCAAGAACTGCATCTAATGGAGTCACACCGAAAGGCAATCGCCTTAACGTGGTTGAGTGATTCGCATGCGATGAATTCCAGATGACAGTGAAAAACCTTAAGGATGATACGGGCTTTAAGCTCAAAACATAACTCCACGTATGATGGATCAAATCCGGTTCAAATGCGTGTACAGTGACTACGCTGTGAGAAGAGGTAGACGACAGAGTGGGATAATCCAAATGAATTCAGAAGGTTTGAATTCAAATCGGTTTTGCTATGGTTTTATTGTGGCAACGTTTCGCTCTTGACGCAAGAGCTTCCTCAGGCCAGGTGAATCGTTACAAAATTGGCTTAGCTTTTTATGGGAACGTAAGATGAAGGTTGCAAGTCATAACATGAACAATTGGATAATAATGTTACAGGTCAAAAGGTCAAGTGGCCACGCTAATGAAACAACAAGCATCGTGCGTTTCTCATTGATCCACGTCATCGGTCGTTCACATGTGTGACATTCCTTTTTCTTGCAGCTGCTGATTCACGCTCCGACCTGAGTTTGTCCGCCGAAACCTTTTCTGACTGACCGGGTTAACACCGTCCGCCACGCGTTCGATAACTCCACCCCGTCTGTTCTGCTCACACAGTTATTAGTCTTAGTAATCTCGATCGCCTCAGCAATTAACCTTTGGCCTGTTGCTGGTAATCCCCTCCTAAGTATCTAGACATTGTCCCAATCAATCGCGTGCCCTGCCTCTAGCCAATTTTGTAACGATTCACCTGGCCTGAAGAAGCTCTTGTGTCAAGGGCGAAACGTTGCAACAATAAAACCCTAGCAAAACCGATTTGTATTCAAACCTTCTGAAATCATGAAATCACAGTCGGTTCCAAGCATATTCCGAGATAATCCAAATGACTTAGTAGCCCGAGCGTCACGCGTGTTTGTGGATGACGAACTACGCCTATCCGTGTTGACTACTTAAACATCCATGAATTAAACTCCGACGTTCTCAAAATGCCAGATTTTCGTTCCGGTGTAATATGCAAACCTGAAATGCATCAATAGTAATTGCTATCGTAACACAAAACAATTTCCTTTGTTACAGACTGCTAATGCAGACACAGATTACTCGTTAATGATCTAGGAGGTATCGAAAAAACGGAAAATGCTGATTAATCCATGGTACGCGAGTGTAAATAGCTACTGAAGGATGGATGGATATACACTGAACCTGTTTTACTGAAGGTCGATGTCTACGTATGCAAGACTTGATAAACGTAGGAAGCATATGAAGGGCATTCTACACATTATTTTAAGCACAGTGTATCATACGTTGGCACGATGGCTAGCAGAGCCAATCCAACTAGGGTGCTGATTTAGCTAGGTTCACCATCAAACATAAATTCATCTTGTATAAATGCATTATGTTTAAAAGCTAACGGGAAACATTTATTTTCGTTTTGTGATGTGTTCATGGTTCCCTAAACTTTGTGCGAAAAATCGGGCATCATTAGCATTTATGTTGACAAAATAAGTTTTCCAGTTTGTCATCTGAAGCAGCTAATGTTTTACGGGAAGGCGTCCTGTTTCACAACATCGGACAACACATAGTCATATTGATGACGCATCAAAAGACCATCAGGTTAGGCTGGTCTTGTCCGATCATTTTATGTGCCAATTGTGAACACGTTAGTCGCTTAAGTACGATATGGGTAATTATATTGGTAATTATATTGACGACTGTTTCTCTGTGCTCGGTGAAGTTCAGGATTCAGCATCCTGTTTGATGCTGTAAGCGAACTTCAGGCTGAAAGTAATTTTACTATAAAAAGCTCAATACGTTAAACCTACCAATTGTAGATACAAAAACGAAGAGAAATCTATAGGGCACGATTACATAATCTGTGTATTACAAGCCCACTTATACGACATAAAATCTCAATTTTCTCATTTTCTTGCAATAAATGATTATTGCTTGGCACCGACTTCTATTAAGCTCGCACACTTTGCTCTAGCGATACGATGGACAGTGAGCTATACTAGTATTTATAGAAGTAATTAACTATCAAGTGTAGTATATATGTTTAATGGTATCTATATTTTCTGATGGAGCTGTACAAATTTAAATCCTTATTTATCCCTACAATACTGTATTCAGATGTGTAACCCAATCAGTCCTATTATTTTAGAATGACCTAGAAAAGTTACTTGTGGTAGTGTGCTGCAGAGTGTTAGTTCATACCCAAATAACTGGATAAACCTGCAGCACTTCTACACTTTTCAGCCACAACAATGAGACGTTTGATTGGCATTAAGATTGTATAACACATCCATGTTTATACTCTCCTGCCCTGCCCCTGGACATTACACTTGATTTCATGGAACTAATAAACATTGATTTTACACCACTTTACCTCTTGATTTATCATGAGATAGGTTTACGTTGGTTAGGCTTCTTTCGCCTGTACTCAACAAACTGCTGGCCAAAAGCCCTCAATCCTTCACTACTAAATTCCCGATGGAAAAGTAGAAACAGGATCTACGAAGACTACGGGCAACGGTGAGTGTAACACTTTGTGTGTTTGTTTAGCAATAGTTATCTTGTGGGTAGGTAGTTTGCGAGTACTAATAAGTCAGTTGGAGTTAGGGCTGAACATAAAACTAGGAAATATCAGCCATTAAACTAGCGCGTATTAGTTTGTTATTCAAACTGTTAAATTTCAAGAAGTGAGGTAGTAGACGTTTAAATACAGGCTCATATTTAAAAGCATTTTCCCCTATGAATTATGAAATGACTCCGTTATTCATCCATAGGAAAAAATGTCATATAAAATAATTAGGTAACCTAAATTTCTGGAGTAGTAAGCTGCATTCTGGCTCAAAAATGTTACAAAATTTTTCAAAAAGTCTTGTCAATACTGGTGATCAGACTATTGAATCATCACATAACAATTAGACAAACTTAAGAGCAACTCCCGGCTTTGGAAGACCCGGTAATGGATTCGCCACCATTATCTTTCATGCGAGTTTGTTTTGCAAAATAAAGTAGTGATAGGGTGGTCAAAAGAGGACCAAAAACAATTCCATTTCGTCAATCATATTGTGCGTCGTTTTTACGCTTCTAAACTTCATTGTGTTTTCCTCTTTGTTCTTTTTGTTATTATGTGCTCAACCTTCTATATCAGCATGTCCTTATACGACCATGCCAATAGAGCCTTCTCACATTGTTGAGAAAAAGGTTTATATATTTTTTTAACGTTTATTCTAAGAAGAAGGCAAGTACCGATGCATGGAATTTTCAGCAAATATCACTTGTTTTGAGTAAAACATCCTGAAATGATGTGATGGATTTTTTGAAGTCACTCTCCAACTAGCCTGATTCCCGGAAACCGAATTTGACATAATTAGGATGATGTTTGTTAATTCCAGCTTTAACTAACGGGTGAAATATGCGCAAACCCAAACAGGATCTCAGGATGAGAACGAAAACTCAGTTAACGAAAATATGATTAACTGAAACTGGGTTAATCGGCTGATTGATAGGGACCGTTCGTAAGGAAAGCGAAACTCGATTTGGCCTGTTAGTGTGAGCATTCGTTTTGCTAAGCTTGTTGTTTTATCACGAGGAAAAGGAACACCCAGTGAAACAGCCTTTGAGGCGAATCATTAGGAGTTAAATTAAATTGCATTTTTTCGGATAAAAATGCGAATGTAGTTTAATTTTTGAGAAAGGCAAAGTGTACGCGAGTTGAAATGCATTCGGTAAATTAAACGAATACGTATTCGGTCTCAAATGGTGTTATTATTTGAACAGTAATTCTTACCTCAAAACATAAGTCGCAAGCCGAACACTCTCAATGCAATGGCACATTAGGTATATGGTATTACATTATGCGTGTGTTATATTGAGAGGACAAGTTGCAGTGCAGTATGGGATCACAGTTGTTTATAAAATTAGCCCTTCAGAGATGTAATGTCGGGTGTGGATATGAGTTTCTTAAAATTTACATCGTGAGACAGCGCTAAATATCAACATGTTAACATTTTACAACTGGTCTACGTGAGGCTAGGGCTAACCATCGTCTTGCTATGCCAGCATAAACCGACCAGAGGCGTTTTCACATTATACGTTTTCGTGCCCAGTTGGACTACGGCAAGATACCGAGTTTTCACAAAATAGTATTCGATTAACTCCTTGACATGGTTTATGATGACATAAACATGGTAAATAGCCTGTCTTGTATAGAAATGCATCTAACAAAATCTTCTGATGATACAATCAGAGCCGCAACAAAGAATTAGCTGCCTCGGGATACAAAGCGTTAAAGGTAGCATTATGTTTTCCAAAGACAGCCAGTTTGCGAAGAACATAAGTTCGGTGAGTTGTGAATTGGAAGCAAGTTATGAAAGGGATTAGTGTAACACCGGTGTTTGAATGAGCAGTACTGTCAGAACCGATTTCGCTATTGCTTTAACATCCCAATGCACTTATATTCGGGAAAAAACTGTCTAAGTTCATGTCAGAATGGTAAGATTATAAAACAAAATTTGGTCCTTTTTGATGAGTATTATCTTTGTGAAAGCATTTATCAGTAAAATTATATCGTACAACTTTCAATGTATGTTGCAAGCTAAGGTCGCTTCTTAAAGACATTGCGGGTAGAAAAAGCCACACTCACTTCATTTCATCTAATTTAGTATTACGCTGGGTAAAGTGATTAGGTTAAACAATGTTAAGGTACAACATATCGTTGGTCACTATTGTGCGTTAGAAATGCTGAGCAACTCATTGTTTATGCTAAGCTATTAATAGGAATCACTTTAACTAGTAAAATTAGCATATATGTAAATAAAAAACGCATTACTCCGTCGTCGAAGTATATAGTAAGTTAATACCAGAAGCAGTATTAAGAGATAGGGAAAGTTAATTTTCTTTGGAGAATTTCTGGGGGAGGATCACATTCATATTCATGCCAAAACGTTCAGGGTTACTTTTTTAACGGTCAATTTTTTGTTTTGTGTCAACTTTAATTATATTCCACTTGTGTTTTTAACAATTTTCGTCATTTACGCATTGAAAACGAAAATTTACATTTAATTATCCAAAAAATCATCGTTTCGGCGCAGCTTAACCAGGGCAATTTTGTAGGCTTTTTTAAGTTCAACTTGTTATATTTACTTCATATGAATAAGTTTCACTCTATTTTGCATTTTCCTAATTACTTTCATAAAGCCATTTATTTAAGACAGCGAAACATCATACACTTGTCAAAAACGTATCAAGAATCGCCTTGGCACATCGACCTCGAATGCTGCCTTACTTAATTTTAAATGCAGGTGATTGTGTCTTCCAGTTCAATGTCATCAGCTCATCCTTCAAGTTGATACCAATGTTCCAATGCGCCATCAACGCTGTGTGCATATGAGTGACATTTGTATCTAACTGAATGGGGTGACGCAACAAAGTATGTTGGTGGTTTTATGTGTTGATCATTGATTGACCAGTTCCGCTTTCTTATGGAAGTGGAATGCTTCCGGTAAGCCGGATGAAAGAAGGAGAAAGACAAAGGGCCGAAACGGTTGCATAATTTATGACGTTTATCAGTGTCACTTACCATGGACCTCAGCCAAAGTTTTTCAACCATAAAAACTTGGAAATATATTAAGGATTTTTGTTCATATCATAAAAAACGTACGTTCCCAAAGAATGACAAATTTAGGATGCATATTCAATTTGCTCTTACCTGGCGTTCTTACTAAACTCGAAAGACTGCTACATTATTAACATATATATGATGTTTTACATGGTGAAGTATTTCTTGAAAACCCTTTTAAACTTACGCACTTAGCAGCGCTTCCATGATGTTTGGAAGCAATTTGTTAGATAGCTTACATTATACAGTGTGGAAGTCATACTTGTTTCAGTTTGCTTCAATAGATTTGAAACCTTGGAAACTCACTTCGCACATATAATAGCAACGGTAGTACTCCAAGCACAGATTTACTCATCCGATGTGAGAATATGTATGTGTGTTTTAGAATACAGAATAAAGGTTTTACCCAATTTGTCGCAACCTCTTAGGCTCCATTTCAAGAATGGTACAAGGATAACAATAAGTTTTGTAAGTTATTGATGAAGCTTTATGTAAAGCGGCACTAATGCTGCTCAAAGGTAATTTTAACGCCTTCGTATATTTGTGTACACTTCTGTGCGATACGAAATTGCGGCACTATAATGCTTTATACAAAGGAAACAAGAACTCAATAATGTAGAAAGAACTTTAAAACCGAATGTCTTCTTTGTGCTTGAAGTTTCGAAATCACACTGTCCTGTAAAGTTAACATGTCTGTTATTTTGTAGTAGTAAGAAGCGAAATAATATGTGTTGTGAGGTGTATGCGCCATGTGAAAAAAGACGGTTCAGTGGAACGTCACTTATAGACGATTAGATATTCTACATGTATTCGTTAAAGGACATATGCTACAAAGGACACCAAGTTTCGGGAGGATAAAATAATTCTCAAATGTTTCACCCCACGTCCCGTTTGTCCCCATAAATGCGAGAATAAACGAATTTTGTGTCGCTACGACAAGAAAGCTGCTGTTGTACACTTTCAAAAAAATGACACTTTTAACAAACAGGAAATGATCAAAGACTCTCCATTGAATAACTCCCCTAGTGACCGCGATAGGGAGTGCGAAATAAGGATAATAATTTATGCCTTCCTTCGCTGTGGACTATACTTCCTACGGTACCCCACATGTTCGCAAATGCACAGGAAGGTTGTTTCGACCAACTGGATTTAGTCACCGGTGGGCATCTATCATATCCCACAGCATCCGAACCCACGACCACAAGCGGCCTGTATAGCCAGCCAGCAGCCATGCCATTAAGCACTGGTGAACAGCAGCGGACCATCATAATTCGCAAGCCAAGATACGGTGTGTCTTCATGCTTCACTGTGATGCAAGTTACGGACATGGGAGACAACAACGCTGGCCTTCTGAGAGACGACGTCTACTATGAACAACCAACAATGAATTTATACGGGTTAAGAAGCTTTGCTATAAAAGTCCCGTTGGATAGTTCGTGGGGATATCAACATAACAATAATGATAATAAGGATAGTAAAATAGTTAATACTTTAAATATGATAATAAGGACTTATCTTTCGTTTCGTTGTAGTCCTGCGATCCTCTTAGATTCACAGCATCCACAGTTAACAACAAATAATTCCATGGTAAACTCCAGGTGTAGGATGGAGACGTAGTATTAAGTAACAAAGTGTAAGTGAATGAGTGCATCGTTTAGCCGTCTTTTAAATGTTGTTAGTGTCGGTGCAGAGACGACCGATTCTGGGAGAGCATTCCACGGGTGACAGACACGAATGGAAAAGAAATTTCTGAGGCACTCCAGACGACTGTATTGTTCTGCGAGTTTTAATGAGTGGCCCCTCAGGTTTGTATTGCTGCTGAGCTGCAGTAAAGGGCGGCACACATGATGTGGGTCTCGCAGAATCAATTATGTCGTAATCAGGTTGCCGCGCAGTCTGCGATAGCTTCCACTGAACAATCCCAGTCGTTGCAGCCTCTCCTGTTAGGAAAGATTGCGCATTCCAATTACGTTCTTAGATGCGCGGCGTTGTGGCTGCTCCAGTGCATTAAGGTCGTGTTTCAGCCATGGATGCCAGGCTTAAATTGCATATTCGTTAGTTACAGTTTAACATTTGGAAATTGTCATTGAAAATACTTGGATGTGCTAAAGCGGAGGGTACTTTGACAAAGTTAGTTGTATAATTTTGCTCCTATCCGAGTGTTTTAGCAAATCCAAGGGACTACAAGTTACAAGATATAATCAGACTTTAACTTTTTGGACAATCTACGGTGTGGAATATAGTCAAAGGCCTTATACGCATCGAGACACAGGTAAACATTTCTTAAGCTAGCGCTAAGACCAGTATAGTTACTTACGTGAATGGCTTGATAAATCACCTTAAACGCAACTTGTCCCCTTCTCTTGTCTATTAAAACCTTCACTTTTAATCCTCACTGCGGTCATCGTACGAGACTTTTCAAGCGATCCTTTCTTTACCAGTTGCAACATACTGCTCAATGCTCAATAATACCTAATTTCATGTGGCTAATAACTCTAACTAGCAATTCGCAAGCAATACAGCGCAGAGAAAACTGATTTATAATCTTTCAATAATGATTTCAGTAAAAGGGAAAATAAGCAATTTTTTCATAATCACACTTTCAGTTATTTTTGGGTTCATGGGCTTGTAGTTTATCAGGAGGTCAACGAATTTGCAAGCTGTACCTTGTTCGTGTCAAATTATAATGAACCACAATTTCC
>CALYDF020002320.1:0-46785 GCA_944474145.2 Dicrocoelium dendriticum | reverse complement strand
TCAACACGCGATCTAGCTGAATAAAGGTAACAAGTTGTTCGGACTAGAACAGCGGTAAGGATTGAATAAGAAATTAGGTTGCAAATGATAAGGTTAACTAAATGTAAGAGATGAAATCAAATAAAAATAAAGGGTTGCCATAGAATGGAATTCGTGTATCATTGTAAAAGACATGCATGATTTTCGGGTTTTAGAGTACCAACCCGGCGTCTTGATTTGAGACACACAACATCAGTTGTTACCTTATTTAAGTTTAATGTTAACGTGCTATTTCGATTACTAGGACCGCATCCAGCTTTGAAATTCACTACGCGCTTAGCCCTTGTTTGAAAAAACAGACAAAGAAACCATAAACAGGGAGTGGAACACGGCACATGTGGTTTTGCGGCTAACATTATGTACACTAGGCCATTGATCACAGAGAACAGAAGTTAACACAGAGGTTAGACGTTGCTTTTGGGCTTTGGATTAGCTTCCATGTGTCTTGTATTGCGAAATGCAACTCATTTGTTGTTTTGTTTACGCACAACCATATCCGAAAAGTGGCTACGAGACTGCACTCCAAAACATGATTTGCTCTTGATTGGACACATAAGGTAACAGTATCCTAAGCTGGCAGTAGAACACCAGGTGTCAAGCTCTGATTGCGGAGCCCAATTGCCTAATGATAATGGACACAAATGTTCCTTATTAAATGTAGTGTTCCACCATGAGTGTTCCTCATGGGTCATAAAAGGGAAGAAACATGTCGTGAAGTGCGGCACTAAAGTCCTCTACCTAGACTATAGTCCAGTTGAACAGAATGACACGGTTGCCTGCAACCGACTTTTGAGTATTCTTGTGGTCATCTTGTAGTAAATGTTTGGTGAGTGCATGTGATTTGAGTTCGTGATAGGCTCATACGTGATACTTTTGGCATTTTTTCTAATCGCTTCAGATAGAATCAATAACTTTGATACTGACTCTTGAGTAGCGGCATCAGACAAGTACGGAGCCATAGCTTTCGCGGTGGCAGATGTAATCTTCATATGCAAAATACCTTCAGCCATGACGGGTGCTGACATAGCAGTTGAAAATAGATTGTATACCTGGTGACGCACTAGAGTTGGCCATGTACCTAGGCACATTTTATATCCTTGCCTCGGTTTCATTCATCTTCTTCGGCTGTGGAGCCATGGGTGCTGATCACGTCCTTGGATTATCTCACTTATGTTCCTAAGTAGCTACACATCTAACAAGTGTGACGGCCATATTCGAAATTAAACAAAAGAACTTGTTTCAATATTCAATTAGTTTATTACCCTTGCGTTGTAACTGACGCACATGACTTGTTAATATGTATTGAATAAAAAATGCAGGACACCAAATCGAATCATTTGGTTGCAGTCACAACTGTTGCACAACTGTGTGTCGCTACGAGTCGCTACGAGTTGGAATTCTTTTCTCGGGTTGTTCACAGTTCTTTATAGTATCAGAGGCAATTATCTATACACACATGTGGGTGTAATATGAGGAACTCAGTTTAAATATTTTGCCAAATGTGTTGGTCGTGCAACCACATAGTGTAGCGATAAAAACGGAACTCATCATTTTTGTAAGTTGATTTAGAACTTTGTCTAAGCATATATCAAACGATATTTATCTATTCGGAATACAAATAGAAAACTGCATAGCAGACGTACATTTCCGGCTTGACCGGAGCCTAACAGTGAAACTATTAATTAAAATCGCTCTCACTCTCTCTAAGGTAAATCAAGCCTCCACAGTATTCGACGCGCCGTCTGAACAAAGATCACCCTGCATTTGCATATGCGTCTTTGTGTCACTTCCGTTCAATGACGTGTGCCAAGTCAATCAAACTCACATGGAAGTCGTGTGCACAGTTAAATCTGCCATCTACATCATTTAAAGTTTTTTAATGCTAAGAATGAAATCACCGGAAAACAAGAGTTGCAATAAACAGCTGTCATTCGATGAACTATGAGTTCAAAATATGGTATCCATTATACGCAAAATAGTGCAAGTAAAAATCCCTTACTGCGATGTACCGTTGCTGTTATAGCTTCCATAATCCAACCAATCAAAGAGAACAAAGTTAGGGTCTCGTCAAATTTCGCGTCAATTTGCGCAGAGAAACAGTTAAATATTTCAACTATATTAGTAATTAAGTTTCCAATGCAGCGATATTAAAGCCCACTATAATTCAACAAGTAAAATTACCCTGTTATTTTTGGAATACCAACAGGTATGGCGTATCATTTATAACGCGACATGTGAATAAGTAATTGTTTACTACATGTCTGTTACGACTGATGACTAACGTATAGTTGCGTTTCATAGTACTTGATCAGGGAAGTCAAGTAGATCCACTCTTGCTGTATGTGCGGTTGCGTATAATAGATGTTACCGAGCTAAATTAATTTGGAATGTTGCATGACTTTAGTTGGTGTTTAATTAAATAGGTGCAATTCAAATGGTAAACTATGCAACCATACTAATATCATCTTCTCCGCCACGTACCGGAAAGTGCTTCCGTGTATCTTTAAAGAGTTGCACAATTGAACCATAGACAATGATGCTAAAATAATATTCCTAAGTAGTAGCTGAAATAAAATCCAAGCCATCGGCAACTAGTGTAGCTAGAGTGTAGGCGCTGACAGCTACCGTGGCAGATTTAGTCAACTGAATCAAAATGCAGGCCATTATTTGGAATGGCAATGCAATGACGTAGCTAACTGGATAAGCTTCAACGCAATGAAACCAATCAACCTGTGCTGTGTTTCAAGTACAACTTCCTCACGCAACGTCAGCCTAATGTAAAGGCGCAGAACCATCACGGATCAAAGTGAATTTCTGTGTCTTGTGATTTACTGATCGGTATTGGTAAAACTAACATTGTTAACGTTATCAGTGATCTTGATACGTGCCCCAGTTTAATGTCCTACTGTTTGCATTTAATGTCAAGATATTGCGATGGCCCAAGGGAGTGGAAAAAACACGACCCTGCTGAGCGATTTCTACGGGGAAACTACGTGGTCATCTGGTCAGCTAAATTCAGTTTCCAAAACGCATCACCTTTAACTCAGGCCATCAGCCTAATAATTCTAGCCACTTGGAATCAGCAGATGCAACACTTATTAGAAAAGGGTTCTTGGAATATTTGTGCAGAATGAGCTTGACTCCTTGAAACATGCAAGATATCATCGGAACGAGTTTGTCAACACTTTGGCTTGCTACAGTGGTCCTTCAGGATGTAGGGTCATTATGCTTTCCAAATACTGGTTACTTATCTGACGCCACATGAAGAACACACGAACAAGTTTAGCATCCCTAGTGTGGAGATAATAAAGATGGCTTGAAATCCTCAAGAGTTTAGATGACACATCTATATAGTTGCTCGATTCTATTTATCTACCAACAAAGATTACAAAAACCGGGCTTTGTGCAGCAGTAAATATCAGACACGGATTGCAGACATGATCCAGTTGTCTCTAGTGTGTCAAATCCGAATCACAGACATGGCTATCTGTTTCAGCTTAGTCAAAGTACAATCTAAGAGGCCGCTAGCTCAAACTGTCGCACAGTGCACTCCACAGATTGCCGATAAAATAAGTTGCAGGTTGGACTTCTCCAAACGTAGGCAGGTCTTCTACATTATGACATTTTCACCCCAAACTTACGTTATAAAAAGTCGACTTGAAGACACACCATTCTAGTAACATTACTTGAATTATTTCGTTTTACTCGGAAGAACAAATAGCGCGAAAATTAGGAGTGCTCAACGTCCCTCTCCGCATAACGTAGCGTTGGGGAAAAACACTTGTTGGTGAGTTAGAATTCAGTTCACCCAAAACCTTGATTTTTGGTGGTTTTTACCATTTTTCTTTTTTTGTTAATTCTAAGTTTTCACCTCACCTAACTACAAAGGAAGTGGCCCGAGAGTATTGAAGTTGGTCCTTCAGTCAAAACATATGGTAGCACTGATGCTAAAATGCTGGTACATGTTCCGTTGCAAGCTACCACTTGAGGTTTGGCTGAAGACAATCAGCGATATTCCACCTACAAATGAGATGTCAAACAAAGTACCAAATGCCATGGGATCTATGAAAGAAAAATGCACTAGTATTGTGCCGAATGAGCCCATAAAACCTGTAGATGATGATATTGACCAGACACCTTACACTCTATATCGAAGATTAGACACGGGACTAATTACACGGACGATGAGTAAGACGTTAAACCCTTCACTAAGTGCTCATGGAAAAAAATATTGGTCGTCCACCATTCAATGTTCCCCGAAAGTTCATGTATTATTTGTACAACCTTCGAAACACTGCTTAAATCTGAGAAAATTCAGGTGTGTACACTAAGCTTGATGGCTCCGCAGTAAAAATACCTGACTTTGACTAAGTCAGGTTGCGAATACTTGGGACTTAATTTCCATTACGGAAACTTGGTTACACCAAGAGGAGACTAATGCTGAGATTGGGATAGCCGAAATGTCACTCATCCTGAACGACCGCTACAGCAGAGGATGTGCGTTTTACTCTACTACCGCAGTGATCTACTATGTACAATAATTGATTATCTGGAATCACAAGTTACTGACACACTCTGGTGCTGTCTCCGACCAACAAACATCGGTGCATTTCTCGTATACCTCCCCCAACGTCCAATCCGCTTGATCCGTGGCCTGAACATAGTAACTCGCACTAGGTACAGCCAATTCTCAAATCCGAGGACTTCAATCTACGCAATCTGGAGGTTTCGGCATCGCCAAGTGAGCAGTTCAAAGCAGACCTGCATGAACTGATCGCTAATATTCCTTTGTACAGTCATGTCACCACGCCCACTAGATTCAGGACAGCAAACAGACCGTCCATACTGGACTTTGTGCTCACGAATGAAGAGCTCATGATTGACAAGTTATTGATGGATAGTCCATTAGGTCTAAGTGACCATGTAGCAATAACTTTTGACTAAGTGAGTTATGCGGAGTATCCATCTGAACACTCGGAACTAACTCATACAATCACACGCTACCACGTATTGAAAGAACTCGCCGACGTATCTGCTTGGGAATTCTCAAACGGAAGTCCCCTTGACAACGTTTGGTCAGAGTTCATTATTAGACTTAGCGACTCCGTCAACAGAGCATCAGAGGCCAAACCTCTCTGTCCCGCAGAAATGCCTCCAATTCTCCGGAGCAGGACTCACAAATGCCTGGCGCAAAAAGATGCAGCATGGTGCGCCTACAAGGTTATCCCCGACTCAGAGACTTGGGGCAATTTTCTGACCCTTTGCAAACATTGAACTGCACTTGTCCGTGAGGAAAAATAACTTATCAACGGTGCCTAGCCAAAATAATCCTGGCAAACAACAACCCTTATATAGGCATGTCAATAAGCTTCATAAAGTGAAGCATGTTACCTCTCCACTTTTCTCAACAGGCGGTGGATTAGAATCGCCGAAGCAGTTCCTAATGTCATGCGGTTACAATACGTCCCAATTTTCCAACCCGCAACCTCCACCTGTCCCATAATATCAAGCACATTACCGACACCTTTGTTTACAAATGTTATTTTCAACACATCAATTGTGCTAAGGAAGTTACTCTCACTGCGTGAGCATCGTTTTCCGTGAGCAGATGACATCCGCCCGAAGACACTAAATGCTACGGCCACCAAGCTAGTTGAACCACTGTCACAGTTCTTCCAAAGGTGACTTGATGAACAACAAGTCCCCACTATGTGGAAGTGTGGCATTATAACCCCTATTTTTAAAGGCGGTAGCCGTTCAGATCCTGCAAGCTATTGTCCAGTGACTCTCCTTCCTGTGCTCGCTAAGAGGCTGGAAGCAGTCGTCGCTGAGGCTTTAATGAACTACCTGGAAAAATGCAACATCTTGGCACCGGAACCGCATGGCTTCCGTCAACACCGGTCGTGCAGCACCAACCTACTGATTGCACGAGGTAGTTGGACGGAAGTGGCCGATGATGGGGTCCGAGTCGTTGTCATCTCTCTGGACTTCTCCAAGGCTTTCGACCGTATTGATCACCGCATCCTACTTCAAAGACTACAGAGTCACGGGATTGGAGATCCTGTACGTGGTTTGATTGGCAACTTCTTTTACGAACGAAAGCTTCAAGTACGTTTTAGGAGATCACTTTCTAACCCAGTTGAAGTGGAATGGGGTGTTCTACAAGGCTCAGTGCTGGGACCGCGCTTATTTCTGGTGTTTATCAAAGATCTGGCGAGGTTCAACTCCTCAAATTTACTGCTTTTCGCCGATGACGTCAAGATATGTCGGGCGATTGGTAACATGCCAAATCAGGATCTGCTCTAACGTGACTTATATTTTTTTCGAATTGTCAACTTGGAACAAGCTTCAATTGAACATGGCTAAGTGCAAAGTGATGCATCTGCTTCACCTGCCGGTGAGCGCTTACAATATTGGAGACCACACCTTGGCGAAGGTTTCCAAGTGCATGACCTGGGTATGTTGGTGCAGGAAGATCTCGGGTGTTCAAAATAAGCAGAGTAGACGACTAGAATCGGAAATCGACACTTCGGCCTTCTTCGCAGAGCCTTCGGTCGTTTTGAACCTACCATCTTTCCCTAAATTCTTAACGCCTACTTGCGACCTCACGTGGAATATTATATTCAGATGTGGCAACCGTCGCAGAAACAGGATCTCGTTGCTCTAGAGACCCCTAAACAAATGGCAACCAAGAATTTCAAGGGCCTCTTTCATCTGCCCTATCAGCTTAGACTGAAATCTCTAAGAATATACAGCAGTCGATATCGGTTTTTGGGGGGATCTCATAATGGTTTACCAGATTCTAAAGAACCCAAACCACATTTGCCGTCAGCTGCTGGAGTTGAACCACGACACTAAACTAAGAGGTCACCCACTAAATCTGATAATTTCTTATAGCCGGCTTGAATGCCGTAGACATTTCTTTACTCTCCGGCTGCAGTTCATCCTGACCAAGATCGTGTGCATACGCCATCAACTTATCTATGAATTTCGACTTCGGGACTAGCAGTCACGACGTGCTTCCCAAGAAAACGACATTGTGTTGATCTTGCGGGAAGAAATTGATTCCTCGAGACAGGCTGAGAAGGCCTCAAAAAGAACAGTCAACATTTCGGACTCTTACGGAGGGCTGTCGGCAATTTTGAGCCATCAGCCTTTTCGTATACGTTGAACGCCTACTTTAGACCTCAGGTGGAATATGCGATCGAAGCCTGGCGTCCGTGTTGCAAGCCCGACGTTGATGCACTTGGAGCTCCACAACATAGAGCGATCACACTTTTTAGGGGATTACTTCATCTATTCTATCAAAGCAGACTGCAGTCCCTGAGATTGTACAGTGGTGAATATCGACGTTAGGGAAGAGATCTACTCATAATTTAATTCATATTGACGAACCCAACTCACCCATGTCGCAGTCTGTTGCAGCTGAGCCAAAATACCAACCTGAGAGGCCATCAGCTCACATTGGCTGCGCATTACAATCGACTTAAGTGTCGACGAAACGCTTTCTTCCTCCGTGTGTTCCGTGACTAGAATGCGCTTTCGACTCACTTTACCCTTGCCCCTAAATTAATGCTTTTCACAAAAGGCCTTTTACTTGATATATTCCGTTCCACTTGGAGGACGAAATAACTCAAAACTAATCGTGGGTTTAACGGTCCTCTACGCAACGTGGCGGTGAGCATACATGCAGAAGTGTCCATGTGATTAGCCTGGATGCAGCTAAACTGGATTAACAAATCACATCTGTCAAATGAAGTATCAAACGAGTGAATGTTGTCGTTTCCTTTTTCATTTCTCACGCACTTAGTACTATAGAAGCTGTCTAAACTATTTTTTGTATGCACAACCCTTTCCCACTTCAAACTGTCGTTATGCAGTATTGCTTATTAGTACTTATTCGAATATCCTTTACATTTTAACTTTTACTCCAACTATCCTACAGGACTTGTCAAGCACATGATTTTTACGCTTAAGATAAATAATTGTTCATCGTTCATTTGCCTATGATCTCACCAAGACTTCATTCTTAGAAGTGCAGCTTGGTTTTGTAATATGACCAAATACCATTCACATTAGTTTATAGAGTTAGCCATGACAAGTTGACTAAACTTCCTACATCCCAAACAGAAACACTTATATATCCGCGTTAACACAGCATACATTAAAGCATAAATACCATGAGGGGAATACAGGTGAACACAAGCATGCAATACTTTGTTGTTTTGTCCCACAGAAAACATCATTTGGCATATTTCTTGTTGTATTTTGTATAGTGTAGAAAGGCATTAATCCATAATAACCATACAAACAGACGGGTATTTAGGATAGCTTATTTGCAATGCTTTCTATACGTGCATCATATGCATTAGGCGATTTGCTGCTAAGAAATAGCAAACAGGCTTGTTCGAGTTGGAATTCAGTCTGTTGCATTTGTGTTAGTTAAATGTGTTACTGTTTCAAATCATAATTACTTTAAACTACTAAATCAGCTGCAAGTTATTAGAGTAGCCTTATAATGGGAATGCTTTTTGGTCGATCCTCCATAGGTATTTGTGAATCATCGCTCGTGATATACTAATCGCAATTAATATTCCTCAATAAACGCTTAATTTTTATTTTTCTAAAACAGCTTTTCAAATAATAAAATTCTTATGTCCATTCAGACACAAGGAAGAGACTTTCGAAGAGATATCTCTTCCTGATAATTCTCGTCGGGAATTTATATGTATAAAATTGGCGGGAACTTTAAATTACCCGTTGCTACTCTACACAAAACACTGGTTTTGCGCTATCTACCGCAAACGTGGCAATTGTATTTGATTCTTTCGAGGAATTATATCGCTGGACAAGTTCATGCTCACTAAGGTCGACCAACTCACCGATTCTTTGGAAAAATATCCGAGACACTGCACAATAGTCGCGGTTTGCTGCTTTTATCCGGTGGAAACCAGCTATCGGTAAATATTTTAACAAATTTGGCCTCGTCAACTGGAAGAAGAATCTTATAATTCGTTAAATCAATGTGCGGTCGTCGCTCAAAGATTGGGGACTCTTTACTTCAGTGACATCTATGCACTCTTTACCCATTCTGTTTTAAATTTGTAAATTTGTCATCTTTACTGATGACGTTTATATCACTTTTTGGTAGATAGTACAAATTGCTGAAAATGCATTCATCTGTGTGCATAAAACTTTTCTTGATTTGACTTGACTTGAAAGAAGATTAAGGAACAGGAGAAGCTAACTAGAGCCGGATTTACCAGCTATACACAGTGATCCATCATACCTTGAATTATCGTCTACCATCAATAACCGTTTTCACTGGCATCCGTGATTAAGTTTAAGCGGATAACTCAGTCACATTAAGTCGATTGCCTTTCTGTGTGACACCATTCGATACAGAACTCTCGAGGAAAGCCATAAAGCTTACTCTTATTCCGATCCATCTTTTCTTAATACGACTATGAATTTGTGATCTCTCAATATGTGTTCAGCTCTGGTTTAGATTCAGTTGGTATGTTCCAGTCACTCGCTGTTCCTTGTGACCTTGGCAGCCAGTGAGCCTGCATAGCCCATCACACTTACCACGCGATCAAGCCGATAGCTCATTTGACAATGCAACCGCCACGCTCGCTGGAAAAGTACAGAACGCTAACCAACACACTGGGTCAGGTAACGATACCACGTTGAATGGTAGAAATGCGAAACCGAAGGGGCTCCAAGCAAAAAGCATTTGCGGGTTAGGTGAATGTCATCGAGTAGTTAAAATCGGTCGGGCTTGCTAGCACCGTTTGGAATAGTATTATACGAAATGTGCAGATGTGTCCCAACAACAGGTGCGTGGACGAAATAGCTCATAATTTCGCTTTGGTTCTGTACTGCGTGCTCCACCATCTCACTCTTTAAGTACTTGCTTACCACAGTTCAGAATTGCGACCGGTTAACCGCAGAAGCTGCGCAGATGATAAACTATAAGGTTACTTCAATGGAAGCGGGTGTGCGCTATGAAAGCGTAGCGGCCTATAAGCAACGGTATGCTGTACAATCCGCCTCACCTGATACAAAACAGTCGCGTCCCCATCTCCGTTGTCTTCCGTGTTTTGGTACAACGTCGGGCGAAAACTGGCCGTACCTACGAGGGTAAACAGTACTCATGGAAACGAAAAGAAGTCACCACAAGAAACTCTGGTTAAGCAAATTCTACTAGACCTGACCTCTAGCATTAAGAAGGATAAAGCAACTGAACACCAGCCCTCGGTATCTGCAGCTTAAATGTCTTTTTTGAGACAAAGCCCCGAACTTCAGTTATATATGCAGCGATTGCTGCAAAGTCCACCGGGAGGCCACCGTTGCGGCCTCTTCTGTTATAGACACCGTTAACGCAAATATAGAAACAAACAGTAGATGATCAACACTTGTGAGCAGGTTAGGACAAACGATTACCCAACCTTATATTTCAAGGAAAAGGGATCCAATAATAGTATCTTGATTGCTATTTGCTCAACTGTCTCTGATGCTACCGCCATCACATTGCGGGGTAAGTTATCGGACGACCAAGACCAATGGAACTCATTGTGCTTGCTAATGAGTGTCAAAGCCAAGCTTATAAACCTAGTACGAATTGCTCGTCATCCGAACTAGCCACATTATGGAGAGCCCAGACTTATCCGAGTGACATCAGAATCCTCTACCAACGTAAAAATCCTTTTTCCTCTCAATAAGCGCGTTAAGAAACGGATATTGTCGGATACCCATCTATCCTGAGGTCCCATGGAGCGCACGACAACCAAAAAGAAATACCGAAGATCGACAAAACAAACAACACCGCCTAAACATAAGCTTCATACATGGCGTGCCAGGACTTTTTTAATGATGTTCAAGTACGGAAAGTACGATTTAGAACAGTGGCGGTCCATTCGTGGAATAATTTTTTTAGATACAGTTATGACGCTGTCGCTCACCAGGATACCTCTCTCACCAAATTACAGAGGATGCAGCCCTAGAATTACAAAACATTTATTCCAGCCTGAGAAACAAGCTACGGGTTTTGGACCAATGACAGAAAAGTCGAATTACTCTTCCTTCTGAACTTCCGTTCAGGGTTGCAAAAGCTTGGCACAGTTCAAATATCAGAGCATCTGAAGCAGCAATCATCCCGACGATGACACAGCAGCCTAACTTGACTGCTGCTTTAATCGACTCTGACGTAGGTCTGAACGAGGATTGGGACGCACCTTGGCGGAATCAACTTCACACGTGTGATCATTATTCCATCCAAAAATACCAGTAACTGCCGACCTCCCATCGGTGGGCATTCTCCCACACTTGGCCGTTTCCGCTTTCTGTGAGCTCCTAGATACCGAGAAACTGGCCTGCCTATGTACAAATGCTCAGTGACTTTTAAAAACCGGCCGAACTGAAGGATCGCCAAGCTTCCGGGTCATATGTTGTCATTGATATCACCGGGACGTTGTTGCGTACGAGAATGACGAACGCTGAGGTTTAGCTACCAGGCATGTGGCTGCTACGGAAAAACAGACCAACAAAAAAGGATGGTTCATTCTGTATTACCTAAGCGACTTACAGAGTGAAGCCGTGGAGGATCTAGACTCGCAGTATCCCGACTCATTTTGGTGCCGTTTGCGGTAAAAAGGCAGAGATGCTTGGATGGTTTTCTTGGCGCACCGCACCCGTAACTCTATACATGAAACTGACTACCGCCTAGCGGTTGCTTTAAGATGCAATTTACAGCGAAGGTGCACTTACGTACTTTTCCTGGGTGATTTCAACGCGTATTGTTAAAAAACTCCAGCCACGATCGAAGAACAATTCAAAGCCGATGTAAAATATCTCGTAACCACTGTTCCTCTTTACAATCACATCCCTTTTCCCATTCAGTTCAGAACAGGTAACAGGTCATCTGTGTTGGATCGTGTGCTTACCAACGAGTAGCGTATGATTGATGTGTTGGTTTTAGACTGCCCACTGGGCCGCAGTGATCACGCAGTGAACAGTTTCAACCGCATCTGTTATGCGGAATATCGGAATGAGAAGAATGAGACGGTGCGAAACATCACAAGCTACGATCGATTAGCCCACCACGTCAGCGCACAACTTGGTCGTTCCGTGAAGAACCCCCGGAGGTCGCCTGGCACGGGTTCGTCAACAAATGCATTCAGCTGATTGCAGAGGCTTTGGAGATAAGTGTTTGCAATAAGTGTACATCAGTTTCGTTCGTTGTGAGGAGAAGTTGCAAATGGATGAGAGTACACAACGCAGCATGGTAAGCGTACAGAGAATCATCAGTAACAGAAACATAGCACAACTACGTAGTCCAACGTAACCACTCCACTCAACTTCTAAAAGAAGACAGCCGCAAATCAACGGAACATCGCAAACACCTTCAGTGCTAACCACAAACTGCGGTACAAGCACGCTAATAGCCTACGAAAGGTGAGCTAAAGATTTCCTCTACTGTGGACGGCCGATCTCCCAACAAGAACGGTTGTGGAAGCAGCAAACGCGCTGTGGATTCAATAGGCCACCACGTTTCAGAGGATCTTGCCACCAAGTGATCTTCCAACTTTGTCGTCTCTCCGCCTGGACTAATCCACATCACTTTTACCACGGATGTTGTGTTGCGAAAGGTGACCTCTCTACCCAAACACAGCTCGCCCCGTGTCGATCCTATTCATCCAGAGGTATCTGAAAGCAACAGCAAGCCAACTGGAAGGACCTTTGGCTCAGTTTTTCCGTGCTGCTTACTCCTGTAGCAAGTTCCCGCTCTGTTGAAGGTCAGAATAATAACGCCGATTCACAAAGGTGAGGGTAGAACTGAGCCTTCTAAATATTACCTAGTGTCCCTACTTTCTATACCCTCCAAGTTCATGGAATTTATAGTTGCTGATGGATTAGTGTGCTATCTGGAAAAGTGTAACACCATCACGCTTGAACAGCAGGGCTTCCGTCGACAGCGGTCATGTACAACGAATTTACTACTCACAAGCAATAGTTGGACCAAAGCAGCTGACGCTGGAGAAGGCGTTGATGTAAACTACCTGGATTTTTCCAGGGTTTTAGATCGTTTAGACCATCGGATATTACTCTCTAAGTTTATGTATTACGGGATCGGCGACTCAATTTTAAGCTGGATTACCAACTTTCTACTTCAACGGCTATTAGTGGTCAGAGTTCGGAGCGATTTATCGGACCCCATGCAAGTCGAGTGTGGTGTACCGAAAAGTTCCGTTCTAAGTCCACGTTTGTTTTTGATGTTTATTAATGACCTTACACAGGGACTCACTTCCAACTTCCTAATGTTTGCCGACGATTTCAAAATTTGGCGCAGGATCCAGGCGAAGGTTGAACAACATCTGCTTCAGTTAGACCTAGCTCCGGTATATGAATGACAACCCAACATTTGCTGCATTTAGTTGTGTGCAAACGCAAGGTAATTTTTATCCAACCTCAGAGCAGCTAATCATACTGGCTCGGTACGAATGTTTTGCAACAATCAACTGTCGAATGTTCCTTAAGTGTCCTGATTGAAGATCACTTGCATTGCTCCAGGCAATCCGAAAAGGGCTCGAAGACTGGAAACCAAAATGCCGGGCTGTTGCGACGGGCGTTTAAACAAAGAAACAACATTAAATTTCGACGAATGCTCAGTGCGTATGTTCGATCCCATATCGGATCCGCAATACAAGCCTGGCATTCATGACTGAAACTCGACCTTAATGCACTGTAGTAGCCACAACCTCGGACATTTAAGAATGCAATTGGAATGCGCAATCTTTCATACCAATAGCGGATGCAACGATTGGGAGCATTCAGTGGAAGCTATCGCAAACTACGAGGCGACCTGATTGTGACATATTTAATTCTGCGACACTCACATCATGGGTGTCGCGTTTTACTGCGACTCAGCACCAATACAACCTTGAGGGGCCACTCAGTAAAACTCACAGAATAGTAGAGCCATCTGCAGTGCCACAGAAATTTCTTTTCTGTTAGTTTGTATCACCCGATGGATTGCTCTCTCAGCATCGGTTGTTTCTGCACCGACAATAACAGTGTTTAAAAACGCTTGGAGAAGGCACTCATCCACTTACAGTTTGTCACTTAGCGATACGTCTCAAACTTAAACCTGGAGTTTACCATGGATTTATTTGAGATTAAACGTGGGTGCTTTAAAGATAAGCGCATTGCCGGGTTACAGAGGAGAAAACGACAAGTCCGTGTATTCATATTTAAAGTACCAACCGTTTTGCAATCATTGCTATTATTATCAACATTATTATTATTAATTTAATATCCACCAACTATATAATGGGATTTGTAAGGCAACACCTCGTATCCATATTAATTTATTGTTCCTCGATAATTGTTCATAGAGCTCGAGTGATATTGGTTAGATGGCAATTAAGATAGGGTCATTGCAGCCAATCGATAGTTATGTCAATGATGTCAGGTGGTAGAAGTTACGACAACGCGTCTCGCGTGTACAAATAGACAAGAAGCGAAAGCAGGAACGCAAAGGCTGAGGAGGAACAAAACTCAAATTTGGACCGGGGTTTCTTCCAGTTACGGACAGAAGCTTGATCACAGCCAAGGCAAACTGAGAGGCTGCTTTAGCGTCCATTGCGTTTCTGCTTTCGATTCCTTTATTTTTGTAATGCGAGGCTTGTTGTCGTAAATGCTACCACCTTACTTCATTGACATAACCGTTAACTGGCTGCAATGACCGTATCGAAATTACCGTTTAACCACTATCACTCGAGCTCGAGTTAGGTTCCCGGTCTGGTTCCAATTGTTCATAATCGTAAATACTTGACGAGAATTAGCGAAGAAGACATCTCTTCGCAAGTCTTCTTCTTAATTAAGTTACAGTCTTCATTTTGTTAGATGCAGCATTCAATTAAATTTACCTTTAACATCCTACGGAATGTTAACATAGGATGAATTGGAAATATTACAATCCAACACTTAATTTTAGGTCACCTTATTCCCTGAGTAAACTGTGCTATAGTTAAGGGTACTGTATTCAAAGAGTGGAATAGCAATCAGGTACGTTGATACTAATAGAGGCTATTTGTTTTCAGAGAATCTTATGTTACTTCAAGTAAAGACACTGTGGCCCACTTTTCTATCTGTGCTGCAGCTTATCCTGACCAACACTTTGTTACTTCGCTACGCATAAGGACGTCCTTCGGAGTGTTCCGTTCAACTGGTTTTTATAGTGATTAGCAGCTATTCAATATTCGATATCGTTTATTCGGAGAGTTACGTGCTGAATATTTGAAATTTCACATCATGACATCAAAGCGTCTGGAATGTGCCAAAGGAGTCACTTCTCGCTCCTTGGCCGTTCAGTGCTTGCAAAGTGATGGTTGTCTGCACATAACTTGTGCTAAGATCGATGACAATCTCTATGAACTCCTCTAACGTACCACCTTCACAGTAATCAGTTTCGCCTGAAAATCTTGTCAAACAGTATCAAGCCGTAGAGGTCTCTGGAATAGACTCCCCCCGCTGAGTAAAAACAATTATGAGTTTCGGAACATCACACGAACTGCGCAATACTTACCAAGCTTTGTTTCCGCTCTCCTTGGAGCTGGTTCAATTATTCCTCTTAGCCCTCAAAATAGGTTATTGTTGCCTCCACTTGCGTTACAATCACGAAATGAAATCCTATGCATCTGTAGTTAGCGACAACACAACTCGCTCGTCCATGCCTATGAGTACCGTCGTACAAATAATGATAGCAAAGAAAGCGAAGTATGCTTAACAAAGCCCAAAGTCGTCATAACCCAAGCTGAAACTCTTTCTCGACTGCGGCAACCAGTTAGAGAAAGTCATGGAAGGAATTCAACTACACGCAACATCGCAGCCTGCTGATATAATTGGGCCTGCTTCTCGCGAGAGTTGTTTAATTATTATGAATGTTCCTGAATCTTAAATGGAAACCTGCTGAGAGGCTACTGGATAACCAAGCCTTCCTGAAACGAACCCTTTTGCTTATGTTTGACGCTGGCGAACAGAGCATACATATCCTTTCTGCTTTTCGTCTTGACAAGAAACCAGATGACCCCATCAAGGTTAATCCTTTAAAGATTGTGCGTCAGTGTACAGATGAATGTAGCCACATTCTCCAGCTAAATTTTCGACTCAAAGTGGAAATTTGCTACGTCCTAATTGACTTCAATTAGGAAAGCCTATTTAAAATGAATAAATGTATTAAAGAATTGCGTACTAGTAGATCGAATGGAGAAACCAACTTCCAAATTGTGAATCTTTGGTATTCCAGAGAACCCGCAGAACTCGCTGGAGACCGATATTTGTCATTCCAAGCCAGAAGCACCAAGGGGTGGCCTGCGCGTGATATATGCAAATAATGGCAGTCTAAGAAACTAGCTAGATGAGATCCAACTCCCTATTGCAGAACACCACCCAGATTTCACGGCTTTCACAGAGACCTGGCTTTCTTCCCATATTCCGGACCCGGAGGTGAGCATTGAAGTATATCATCTCGCTCGTGCTGACCGCACTGAAATTAGATCTGGTTGTGGCGTCATTCTTTAATAGCAAGCTTACCTTAAAGTCGATGTTACGGAAGCCGACGTGGACCATAACGCGGACTGCGAAGTACTTTGGTCTCGTGTTCACGATAAATGCAGTTTACTTATCGTTGGCTTTGTAAACAGAGCTCCATTGGGATGAATTTTCGGCTTGTTGAATCTGTTAATTCATATGGAGGATTTATGGATTGTTTGATAATGGCAGATTTCAATGCCCCAATGGTTGACTAAGATTTTCCACACTCTGAACCTCTTTGCCACTCCATCGATGCAGTTTTAACGAATTCGTTTTGGAGACAAATTTGTTTCAGCACTTGCAGATGCCTACTGGAATCCTTCCAAGCCATTCCTCGCACATCTTCGATTTAGCGTGTACTCCAGCACCATCTGATTTGTCTAGCCTAACTGTCATCCAACCCTTTGGTAATAACGAACGTTGTGTCTTCTCCTTTTTGTGCAATAACTTTCTCGCAGTAAACAACAAGACAGGGCATTATTATAACTTCTGGCGCAGCAATATTTCACTGTTACGATGGGCAGCAAGCGCGCTTGACTGGAGCATTCCCCAACATCTAGAATTCGAGAATGCATGGGAGCACTTTTTCTATAGAATGATATCTTTCAAGGATCATAGTGCTTCCGTTTCCAGAATACGATTCTTTTCCGAAGTTCTCCCGTGGATTGATTCAGAACCGAAGCTCCTCTTAATTGAACGAAGGAAGCTGTGGGACACATTTAAGGCTAACCAGACTGCCACCTCCAATTCAGAGTGCAAAAGAGTTATGAAGACATGCACTACTACAAAGCGGAGAAAGCTATAACTTCATGAACTATCCTTGGATAGAAAATCCGCAACTGCCCCCAAAAAGCTCTTTTCGTGTGTAGAGATGTAAACCAAAAGTCGTTAATGATGTTTGTGCCTTGTTATCTCTGAATGGTGTTGTATTGCTCAACTATGACGCTAAAGCCGTACTACTTGCTTCCCCTCATTCTTCTGCCTACTCTTCATAATCGCTGTTTCCTTGTACATTTGTAACTCTATGCCCTCATACCTTTCCCCTTTTGTCAGTCGAAATTAATTCCTCAATGTTCTGAAAACTTCTTCTTGAATTCGATGTTAACGCTTCTCCAAGTCATGAGCATTTACATCCTCTTTTTCTCAAAACTGTGGCTGAGTACATCGTCGTTCTTCTTCCTGAAGTATTTGACTCTCAATTGCAGCCGACCGACTGTCTCCTGGTTGGAAAGTAGGTATCATGAAGCCTATATACAAAGGTGGGGTTCGGCAAGACGCTAAAACTTTAGGCCGATTTGCCTGACCTCAGTCATCTGTAAGGTCATTGCCAGGATCTTGTAACACTTTCTTCAACTTCACATGGAAGCCCTTAATTTAATCTCTCCCACTCAACATGGGATCATAAAAGCGCTCGCTTTTATCTCTAACTTACTCGTTTTTTTGGAGAAAGGGGTGAAATCGTTTGATGCTGGCAAACGTCTGGATGTTGTTTTCGTCGACTTCAGCAAGACGCTTGACAAAGACCAACATGAACGTTTGCCTTTCAAACTTTCGATAATTGGCGTCTCTGGGAATATTCTTACTTGGATCGCTGATTTACTCAAATGCCGTTCAATGCTAGTGAAGTTAAACGAAGCCCTCACTGCACCCGTTCCGGTGATCAGTGGGGTGCCTCAAGCTTCTGTCCTGGGCCCAGATTTATACAAGATTTTTATTGATGACCATTCGACCGTGCTTCATTCCGATTGTCTAGTCTCTGCGGATGATTTGAAACTGTGGAGAGAAGACAATATCTTTGGTGATGCTGATGGGTTGCAATTGTCACTTAACATGTTGCATGACCGGTCCGTCGTCTACGGGTTACATGTAAACGGCGAAAAGTGCTTTGTCTTCTCGATTGGGGCCCCTAATCCACTTGGCACCTATCACATCGGTGGCTCCCCCTAGCGAATGTCAATCGTGCAAAGCATATCGTTGTCATTATATTCTTTGATCTACAAAATCCCAGGATAATTCATAGCAAATTGCTCCGGCTAACAGGATGTTTGAGCTAAACGAATATCATTCACTTGGATGAATCCCACGATCTTCAAACTCCTGTTGGCCTCAGAGGTGCGTTGCATCCTGAGTAAGTCTTACCGGCTGGTTAACAACTCAAGAAGTCCGAGTGCAACCTGTTGGAGAAAGTTCAGAGGCGAGGTTCCAGATCAGTCCCAGCTCTTTGGAATTTGTCCTTCTGCGATCGCCTCTTACGTATGAATTTTTTCTCCCAAGACTACAGCCGCCGTCGTGGAGACCTAATCTATGCAAGACGCATTCGGAGAGGTGAGCTGAATAGCGATCTCCAACAGTACTTCCAGACAAACAAAACTATTTCAACTTGCGGACACAGTTGAAAACTCTTCAAACCAATGAGGCATTGAGTTTGCCTATAGGTCACCTTATCTACCCGGTTAATGAAATTTTGAAACATTTTACCGAATGCTGTGGTCAGCGCTTCCAATGAGGAATGTTTAAAAAGGCTTTTGGATGTCCACATGCTTAGTGGATCAGGATCGTGCAGTTGTTCGTGTAATTGTGCACCTCAGTTCGAACATCTTTTCTCGCTTAAACACACTTTACTCAGTCCCTTTGGGTTGTGACGAAGCTGACAAGGATTCTCCCTTCTGCATTCTATAATTCAATGTATTCAATATATTCGATGTATAAACTCAAATAATTTTGTAAATTTTATCCCGGTGCTTTGCTGGCACTCAGTCTTTGAATTCTCACGGGTACTTACATTGGCCCCTACTTTATCATTTGTATCAATGGAGAACATATTTGGTAGCGATCCTCCTCTTATTTATTTCTCAGCTGCGATCGAAGTTTGTGCAGTAGCAAAGAACATTTTTGTCCATTTTGTAGCCAGGTTGCACGTTTTAGTGATTTTACCCACAATCGTTTTAACCCTTGCGATTAATATCAACAGTTGAATATACCACTTGTGTTTACGCGACTCGGACAGCTTTATGTGCTTTAATGGTGGACGACCTCGGGTTGCTAAGATGAAGTTAACATACAATGGCAACAAAGAATCCTATCCGTCTGTCAGACTGATTTCGATATGCAAGGCTCCACTTTCTCTTGTGACTGCAACCTCAAGGCATGCCACCAGTTTCCTTTCCTTGTTATAACGCGGCAGTAAAATAGTTCTTTAGAGTGACAAGTTGAAGGGATTTGACGATCATTTTGTTGATGAATGTTCAGACTATACGTTGCGCAAGTACCGTAGATGGTGATGCAGTCATCCGCCAAGTTCCACTTATTACTCCTGTTTCAGATGTTGTCCCGGTAATCACCTTGACTGTTACTCACACATAACTAAATCGAACTCCTCATGGAGACTTTAGATTTTTATCCATTTACCCAATCGTTGATGCAGAGCAAATCAGCAGTCGACGTTGAGCTATTTTGCAGTGCTTTTAAAAGTAGCAATTATATATGACTCGTTGTTAACTAACTCTAGTTTATTGGGACTTGAAGGCAAAATTGTATTGTTAGTTATTTTCTGGCTCCTTCGTCTCAATGAGAGTTAAGCAAACCTTTTGCTGTACACAAGGATAACTCCTCTTATTAAAGTGATCCTCGTTATCCCGTGCAAAACAACATTTAGTGATAATGATAAACCGGAAACGATTACTGCAAAAGCTACTTTGCAGGTGGTGCATGTAAATCAGACGACAATTATTGCCATCTCACTGAACGAATACTGAATACTGGGAATGAGGAGCAAGAGGATAAACATCTCGGTTACTCCATTTTAAGGGGATCGGGCACATGCGCAGAATCACGCCGGTGCTTCCTGTGTCGGGGCAGTATATTGCATCCGTAATACATCTTATCCGGGTACGATACGCTCCCTATACCTGTAGTTTGCAAAGTGGGCGTCATGGAATCGCCTTAAGCTCGACACCGATTTCGCCTTTACTAACGTCTCTGGTAATTTGTTCCAATAGTTCACCAATTGATACCTGCCAAAAGGCAAGGGAATATATAAGAATAGTCCCACAAATGTGGTAAGTGTAGAAAGTTTCCTCGACAGTTTGTCGAGCTCAATCTTTTAGTATGCATGACTGAGATCTAGTTTAGGGAATTTCTCACCACCTGCAATTGTTGCTTATAAAACATTAATGCGAAGTAATGGGTACTTGATTAGTTCAAAACGCCATACCATACGGCGTAGACAAATGCCGCGTTGTGCAGTTACGCCATGAACATAGCAAACACCAATTTGCTTGGGACAAACGGATTTCAGACCAGCCACTAGGAATGTGACCTTGGTGTGATTGTACAGAGTAACCATAACAGTTCAAAACAGGCTGAGGTAGCTGCGGAAAGAGGCAACCAGCACGTCGGCGTGTTGCGAAGTGCATCGGAAGATTTGACCCATCAATCTTCCCAATGATGCACAATTCCTACGTGCGCCCGTACGCTATCGAAACTAGGCAACATTGCTTGAAGCGCGACATAGAGGCGTTAGAGGCGCCATAACGAAGTGCAACAAAGAAAGTCAATGGCTCGCGCTATGACTCTTACCACTGAAGGCTGAAATTGCTGGGAATTTTCAGCGGACGCAGTCGAAGGCTGCGTGGAGATCTCATATTAACGTATCAGATATTGAGTGGCTGCCACTGGCTGAAACTTAGCCACAACACGCAGCTCAGGGGTAACTGCTTAAAATTGAAGGAACAATATGGCCGTCTAGAGTGTCGACGTAATTAATTTTCCCTTCGTGTTTGCTAACCCTGGAATTCCCGCTTAGTCTCAGTTGTATCCTCTCCTACATTGGATGCTATTAGCTCCCAGCACTTTGTTACCTAAAGTCCTCTACTGGTCATTACGCCAAGCATACTTTTCTAAATCTGCTGTGTATCAAACGGATCCAAGTAGGTGACCATGTTTTCCTTTTCTCAGGCCTTATATCAACAACTACTGCACCCCAGTTTATTTTTGAACGTTTATACTCGACGATTTTAATTTTGATGTTATTTTTAAAAGTATTCACCTCGGCATACCTTAGGTAAATGACCCACATCTATTTTGATTTCATCGTGTTCACCCCAACCACCTTACGGGACGTGTCAAGCACTTGCTTTGATCCCGTGATAAATCATTGTTCATTGTTCAATGTACGAGCTATCGACAGGTATATTATAATCCCCAAAATTCAGTAAAGAGCCAACAGATTTGATCAAAAGCACAAATGGTCTCAATGTATTATGCACATTCATACATTAGTAGAAAAGGAGTCGCGAAGAGATATTTCGATATTTCGCTTCAGTCTATAACTATTATGGAAAAACATGATACAAGGCGATAAGCTATCTACAGCTGCAGTGGTGCATGGTTAGGTCACAGTTTCACGAAAAGTCAATGACCCAACCGATTGCTTAGTCAATGCGATCAGATAGCAAATGTCAAGCGCGTTCACACCCAAATAATGTAAGGCAATCATACAAAAATAAAAGGTTGCATTGGCATCAAAGCTCACAGTTAGTCTTGGGCAAAGGTAAGTACTGTCAGCGTCAATCGTTCCGGTGAAAGTAGCTTGAAGGCTCGTACAAAGATACTCTGTTGCAGCAGCGTGATGGCCATTGCTTTCGAGCTAGCCAATAGCGCTTTGAAAGTGCCCTGGGTCCGAACAGGATGCCCCGTACTAATCAAGTGTTCAATAACGGAGCTATGGGCATTGTAAACTGTGCCGTGCCGTAAAGAGACGGGACAGTGTTCAGCTATCTTCCTAGACAGACGCCTGGTCATGTACACGAGGTCCCCGGCACCACGTGTGCAGGGTAAATGAAATACAACGAAAGATTCGGAACGAGCCGGAATTCTATATTTGTGACTTTCAGTGATAAACGGAGTAGCCTTAGCAAGAAGGTGGACGTTTGCAGTCGGATATGCTTAATTCACAGCGGTGGACAATGTGTTTAGTAACACGTAGGCGATATATCCTTTGAAGGGAAGCGAAATGAAGACGTCATTTTCTTTTACCATTAGTATTGCTTTAAGTTGATCAGAAACATCAGAAATTTTATGGAAAAACGTCGTGGGATAACCGTTGGTTTGGAGAGATTTGAAGATGCAATTCCTCTCAGCATACAAGGTTACTGGTCTGTAGATTTGCGGCGAGATAGCAAACAAAGCTTATAAGGTTTCTCTTTTATTTCATTGGTACAAAACTAAAGATTTTCGTGTACTGGCGCATCTACATAGACTTGCATAATGCTCTCCTATCAAGCAATCCGCCTGCTCGCCGCCGCAGTAGCACACTCAAAAATGAGATTTCATTGGCGTTCTCTATTTCAGAAGTGCGTTTTAACGATGGATGTACACGTCTGAACAGGTCAAGTAGGTGGAGGTTATCAATGTGTGGGGCGCATACGAGTAACATTCCGTCCATGTACCTTCGACAGCAATCAACATACCCAATAACGTTCCTATTAGGCTCGCGCTCAATTTATACTAAAAAATCGGCAACAAGTGACCATGCATGGGACCGCATTGAAACGCCATTTGTTGGTAGTATTTTGCATTGAACAAGCATGGTTTGTTAAAGGTGCAACGCAAAGTAGTTCCTTTACTGGTTGGGAAGGAATACCCGTGTCAGTCTTGGTTTCGGTTAGGGATTCGCAAAGAAGTTAACACCTCTTATAAAGTGAACATACCTTATGTTCTCTTGATAGAATAGGCTAAACTTAATTGCATGTCGGTCAGTAAATTTTGGTTCGACCACTGATGTACTGGGTATAGTTCAGTCTGAAGTAAATGGTGGTCTGCATTCAACTAAACCTGCGCCCTTTCAGGAATTCCTGTCTTCAAACAGCGGATGAGATAACAAAGCACGAAGAGAATAATCTGGGCCTGCAATACGCTCCAAAATTTCAGTCCGTTCAGCGGTCAAATAACAATTTGGCGAAGTCGCATCGGTCCAAACTCACTCATGTGTTCTTTGCGGCAGACACAATAGTAAAATAGCGGTGGAACTTGCGCAAGCCTAGCTCCTATGTAGTTGATAACATTGCCTCGAAGTCAATTGCGGTCGTAGCCTAGCTTTTGGCTGGATATTGGCAAAACTGCTTTGTAAAAATAAATGTGTACTCCGTGTAGAAGCACGGAATGAATACTCCAACTCACAAGGGAGCTAGCCTTTCCGATCACCGATTGCCGTTCCGTAACCCTACTACCAGTACATTCCAAATTCATGGAAACTATTATTTCTGATACACTAGCAGCCTACTTGGAGGAATATACTTAACTTGCAGTATAGCAACATGGATTCCAAGGAAATCGATCATGTATTACAAATCTACTGCCAGCACTGTAAAGTTAGACCGAAGCAGTGGACGCGCGTGTGGGAGTTGATATAGATTTCGACTTTTCAAATGTATTCGAATGGTTGGTCAAGGATATCCCGTTTTGTCAACATCAAATATTTGGTTGAACTTATTACCATAAACGTCCCAGGGAATTTCGTAAGCTTTGGTTTTTTGCTCACGTAACAAAATGGCTCCATTCTTTTGTTGCTTTACTGATCCGCTCTGTCATGCTATTTGTCTGCCGATGGTGGGAGGCATTTGCATTTTCTTAATAACGCGTTCCTCTAAACATGCATGGAATTTTTCCCTTTTGAGTCACGGATGCTGGCATATCAATGCTTTTTTTGTGAGGTCGCAAACCTCCATCCCATGTTTCATGACGGCAGCGGTTGTGCTGTCTTCGTTTTAGGCACGACTCCTGTTGCTTCAAAACATCGTTCGAACTTCGCCATCCTTATAAATTTGCGATGATTACCCCGCATGGTCATTGGAAATGGAGTCGTCACATCAACCGATCAAACCTAAGCAATTTAATCCACTTTTTATATACTGCTGAATGTTGAGCCACTTACCCATCACTTTCTTTGGCTTATATTGCTTACAATGCATTGCATGTGTCTCGACGTGTTTCTTCAAGTGTAGCAAGCACACACGTTAACTTATCAAATTGCAGTTTCTGCTACTACCGGTGCTTGTCAATTCGCGCAAGGAATCACCAATTTAAGCCTTAGATTTGTTGGAATCACGAGCATCAATGATTTGTTAACTCCTGAGGTCCACAACCACATTCCTTTTGATTCATTCACTAGCCGCTTTTTTGAATTTTTAGCAAATAGATCGAGCAGATACTGTTGCCTTTTCCTCAGCTGATTGATGTGTTCCTGATGCAGTGATTAAATTGCGGAAGAGCAAGTCAGTAAATTGTTCCACTGCCAACTTTACTTGTTGCTCCAACAGCGTACATTGATATGTAAAGCCAAGCTCATTATGTCTGCTTTTATTGGCATCCTTAATGGAAATCCTATTCGTAAAGGCACACCATCAATCACGGTAGGCTTTTCCTTATCCATTTCAAAGTCTAGTGATCCGTTGCGTTTACCTGTCAGGTACGGCCAACAATTGTCTGAAGACGGAAGATTGCGTAGCACTCCTTTTTTATGGTGAGCATATGTGTTGCAAGAGTGTCAACATCCTGCTGCTGTACTCATTCGTCCAGTCCCTATAATTCAAAAATGCTCCGATTCTGACATCGCTACAATCACTAGCCACCGTGAAATTCTTTACTGCAGTAGAGAAATTCAGAATCAGCCACACGTTTTCCCATATCTCTTAACGTGTTACTGAATGTCCGTCAGGCAACTGCAGTCCAAAGGAATTGTTTAATCTCTTTTAGGATCTCGTACAAGGTTCAGGTCAATTTGTTTAATAGACTACGCGGCGGAGAAACGACGTATGTGTTAGTTATCGGCGTGCACTGTATTGCAGTTTATCAGGCAGCGGTTTCAGTTTAGTTTTATTTCGGAATGTATGACCAGTCACCCCAGAAATCCTCACAGGTTGGGACTATGGTTTGATTACACGGAGTCCTCATGGTTGAAGCGTTCCACAATTGCTTCGAGATGACGGTTTGCTTTGCCATTGCTTGAACATACAAACGTACAATACCTTACAATTGCCACATACGATGAACTATCCAGTAAGCGCCGCATGAGAATTCGGAAGTTAGATAAGGCTCGCAAAATCTACATGGCATCCTTTTAGCTTGGCATTGCTTCTTAATTAACGGAAAAGCTATTATTCCCGATCTTTTCTTTCGTAAACGGTTGTCAATATCCAGGAATCTGTTCCAGGTCGGTGAATGCCAACAAATGCATAATTAGCAAAACTGCCTGTCACTAAGTGCATTGAGATGAAATGATTAATTTAGAAACCATGCAGCTTTCAAAAATCTATAGACTAACGTTACAAACCTTTTGCTTTCCATAACAAACTTACTGGAGTATTGTATGAACCGTAGTCTTCTTAGATCACTTACATAGCCAAATATCATACCTGCATCGTAATCTCAGTATCCAAATGAATTTGTGTCACGTGAGGCATTTGTGGGAGATGTATCCATCGGAATGTTGAAATAGTGCGCTCAAAACCCTCTCAAATCCCTTCAAAAAGCCCCTCATGGGCTGTGATCATCCTTAAACAAACGGTCTTTGCAGATGTGTAACTGCAGTGGCAAGCTTTTGCGTAACACGATAAAACCGGATGTAAGTGTACAGTTCTTCTCAATCAATTTGTAGCACGGATCCATATTTTCAGTCAATTGCCTCGATCCTTTCTAGTCGACGATAGCTTGGTTGGATTCTGGGATATCCGCCGAAATATGATATATGTTTCGCGTCTGCTGATATGATGAAGATATCTGTTATTTTTATTCTCCGGATTCAAAAAAATTATTTTGTGATGCGATTTATGCACATCGCATAACCGCCAACCGCCACCACAAAAACGTAGCAAAAGTTAAGCTTTCGGTAATTTGATGACTGTACAGAAACCCCGCGGCACCCGCAGTATCGGACACCATTCGATCGCTCGTCTATTTCCACTATTGCTTTGATCGCCGACCTATTCAAAGTTATATATACACATCCGTTTACTTAATAAAATATAACAAAATTTAGCACTTTTATTGGATAGGTGTGTGGCAGCTGCTCTTTCCAGTCATCGTCGCTTCCGGTGTCACGGATTTCCGCAAATGTATTTATTTCCAAAAACCATTTGAATTTACGGTGTATGAAATCAAAAACAGCTATTATTGATATGCCCGAAAATGCTTTACTGCACAAGCGGTTCTGGGCTCATTTACCGTGTGGCATTCGCAATCTGGACGCGTTTTGCATAAGGAATTGCTTTGTCTTTACTTGTTGTATTGTTGCTTGTCTAATTCAGGTACAGTACAATCCAAATGGTGTGTGGTGTAAAGCGTAAATAAGTGGACGTCTACCTGTTCTATTAACCGTGAAATCTTGAATTGCCGCGTTGCCACTTGGCATTGAAACGGGCCGTCTAACCGGTATGGTAACATCCTTCGCATTGACAACAATAATTCGACAGAGTCTCTTAACGCTGTCTACCAGATCAACTTGGCTTTTGCACTGAAGAAATTCCGCGAAGCCACAAGTCTATTCAGGTCGATCCTAACCTAAATCAACAGTAATTAGAAAATGAAGCAGAACTACATATCCTTGTTCATAAGTGCAACATAAGTAGCGGTTGATTATTTGGTTTTAATTAACCACTTCGACAAGTCCGCTTGTTTTCAAGTAACCACAATAACTTATCGGTGATTTGCAGTAGGTGTATACCGCTCAAGTCCATACATACCAAAAGTTAAACGCCGTCCGTGTAAATAATGTCATGCAAACTATTATTCTACCTATATTTGAATTCATATTTCGATGGAAGACTAAATATTTAACGTGCGCTCAGCCTATGGGATAAGAATCCACATAAACGTTAGTGCTAATTATATCCCTGTTCTGGAGAAGTTTACATCACAAAAATTTTACTTGGTTGCGGCAAAATATGGAATAGAGACAACTCTTGAAATTAAAAGGTAATTTCTTCTAATGTGGTCTGAAGTAGTACGTATACCTAACTTCATCATGACCGTGAACATATCCTAAGCTTGCCTTATGTGTGGTGTGTCTGCCACTCACCTATAGCATCTTGGCGTCTGAAAACCCAGCGCATCCATGAAAGTTACCGTTGGTATGTAGACAAGGGCAAGCTATACATGTGGATACATTCTTCCTCTAAATGACACCGAACGTTTAAGTTAAACCACGGGTTACCGGCGTTTTGAGAGTATAAAGTATACAAATTACGTTTACGCTTGAAATAATACGTTTTTAAATGGAAATATACATTAGGTTAGTGCTGATGTTGCACATTTCTAAAGTAATCGTAGATCACGCCCAAGCCTTTGATCACTATGTATACTTAATCAGACGTACATGTTTTCTGAATATCAGGATTTTGGCGCAAACAATATGTTAAGTCAAACTGTTCCAAGAATTAGAGTGATATATTTGAATTAGCGTATTAGTTCATCTGGGTTTTAAATGGTAGTAATTAATTGCAGAGAGTTTTGCTTGCCTAACTGTCAACTACCGCTACGAGTTGATGCGTTTCTTATTAATTAGGCATGATCATAGTGTTAATTATTAAGGACACGGATCACACAAAAGATACTCGACCATCGGGGAACATGATGTTTGTGGTGACTTGAGTGGGAGCAGCGGGATTGTTTTCCGTCTACAATGATCAGGACCAGCCTGAATGAATCCTGTGTGGCATTATTTAGTAGCGTGTGTGGCTGAAAGTTTCTTTCATTGAGGATGCAGTTGATTTACAGAAAATCCATGTGGTTACACAGAATAGCATAGACACGATTACGTGACAGGGATGCATTTCTGTTTCAATATTGCAGCTGCACTTTGGAAGGATGAATGTGCTGAACTTGCAATAAGTCTTTTTCTTCGCTACATCACAACAATCATCACCACCAGGGATGCATTGATTTCAACTGAAAATATATTCTTAGACATGTTAAAGCCATTCAATTATACACGCAAACCCTCAGTCGGAAATGAGATGGAGGTCTAGGAGCTCTGCTTTTAGGGAACTTAGCGTGCGTGTGTAACGTGTACCTGTATTTTTAGAAACCGACGGTGTATAGAACAAAATTTTAGCCTCTTTCAAAGTGATATGCTTTGTGCTCATAATTCGAAATGGGACATTTCCTTTATTAATGTCTACACAAATCTGTTGTTCAACATTTTGCATACGTAGCCAAAGTTGTGGCAAACCGTAACTTTATGATACCAGAGAGAAGAACAAGGAATAACTATGCGGACAATATATAAACATGTACGAGAACAGCACGCAATGTTCACAAAATTACCACTGTGATACTGAATCGTGCGCAGTTGAGTGACGTCTATGGGCCTGGAACTAAACATTCAGCTAAGTCCCGCTGTCACAGTTAACAACGCTGCAATGATAGCCAACAAATAGCAAACTTCAAGGTGAACCTGAAAGATGGACCTTTAGTTAATGCAGTAAAGATGCCGGCCGAAAACTTGTGTCCTCCTAGTTATTTTCGGAACTGCGCTGCCGAAATTTTTATCCTTTTGACATATTTGCATACATTATTCTTGAACTTAGGTAGGATAATTCTCGGAACTATTCTCTCGGGAATAATACGGGTGCACCTCACATTTTGCAAAAAATTGCTATTTCCGTGCTGTGTATTCTCAATACAGACTGGCAGAGGATTGCTTTATGGCAACCATAATATCAAATTTTGGTCCCACAATATTATGGATAACAAAAACGCTCGAACCATATCAAACCCTTCCAGGTGTAACATTGTGCAAAGCAGCTACGGATAAGTTAATTTTCTCTATAGCTTACCGTATCTCAGCAAGCCATGAATGGAGCACTTTTCCACGTCCTGGAATTCGGTCTATTAAACCATCAAATTATCTACCTTAAGAACACAGTGTCTCAATAGATCTGTACGTCAAAGTAGCCATTATGCTTGCCGGCATTTTGTTCCGGAGTTGGTTGTCACTATTGTCTCCATAGGCTAACCACAGGATGCTTGTGCCTATACAAGGACCATGGGTGGTTTGCGTTGCATCACCCACAGCTCCATCCACACACCCTATATCCAGTGTAAACCCGAAGGAACAATACCGGGTGGTATGGGATTGGAGCCAGTTTACATCAACCGAACCGGCCCACAGTTCATCGGTGTGCAAATATAAAAGGAAACAAACAGATACATAAGAGCGAGGGGAGCCGTGTAACCTCGCCGTCAACTTTGGCATCACAAGTTCAACTTCTGTTCATCATTCGTGAGTCGGTCCAAAAGGGTGCACCACGCTGTATGCATATGCGATGCCTAGTGTTTATCATGTTATGTACATATGTGGATCACCCGCCAAACGTAGAAATTTTGCAATATGTGAGTCAGACTGAAACCTTGCGAGCAAAGACAAAGAAAACAGGAAACCGGATTCTCTCTGGTTCCGCGCGGGGTGCAGGTATACGTAAAAGCAAATAACACGCTGTTATTAGGTCCGACGTACAAGCAGCTGCTATGCAAGTTTGTGGAAACGAGTACTGCTCAAATATGTATCATTTAGTTAGGTATAGCGAATTGTGGCTTTCAGGCCCCTTGTTAGCGATATATCTAGCCCGATATTGACGGCTGATATCACCGATAGCAAACTGACGAAACTAACCTACATTACCGACTGCTGTCACAGCACCATAGTAGGTTTACGTTTTGCATATGAAGTTCTTAGTTCGATATGATAATTACAATCAAGAGGTTGTTCATTGCCCAGCCTGAATACTGCAAGTGCATAAAGCGGTACTACCAATAGTTGGGTTGAACTAGCTCCTACTGAAAGTAGCGGAACCCATACTGCTGTTGCAAGTGCCACCGCATTCTAGCCATACATCAACTACTGTGTCAACCACTCTCAGCACCGTGCCGAAGGATGCTAAGAACTACATTTTATGTCGACCGGTTTTTCTCTATTCCCCAGCAAAGTAAACGGTGTATATAAAATAAAAAATATTACATTAACAAAACCAGTGAACATTATCACTATTCTACTGGGTTGCGGTTAAACTTGCAAATAAGCACGTGTCAAACATCACCCCAAATCTAAGCAGCACAAAACAGCTAAGAGTTCTGTGATTTATATGGCACCACGACACTAAATTAGCATTAGTCTTTAATAGAATCCAACCAAAAAGATACTCGGGCTAAACCACCATATTCCGCGACATTGTTTAAACGGTAGCATGTGAGTAGCATCGAAATAGCAACTCATGGGAATGAAAAATCGTAGAACTTTCTGCCTGAATGACGAGCTAGCGAAAAGGAGTTAACTGTTCCGAGCAAACCCGAACTTTAACTAATGCGGCCAACTGGTATTGAAGGAGTAGTGAAAGTGGTACTTTAATAATAAAAGTAACTGCACTGTTACTGATAATCTGGTACACGTTTCGCTGTACGCTGCGACTAGAGCTTCAGGTAAAGGCAGTCAGCGAAATGCACAGTTGACATAGCTTCCAATAAGAACAGTGCACTCGTATTGCGTGTGGCAATGCATGCGTTTTGATAATACAGTGATTGACCAAAGCTCCCAAACTGCCTATACGTTTTAAGATTAGTATTAACGTCTTAAGTCCAAGAATCTTCCAAAGACTAGTAGGCAATATATATATATATATATATTCACAGTCTGTTAACAGACCTTGTGCCATCAGAGCAATGGCAAAATAAAAAGTTGGTGAAGAAGATGGGCACACGAACTGCTATTAAAAAATGAGAAACAATTTTTCTTGGTTGTACACAAGCTATTTTGCATTTTTTGTTTTGTGAGCTTTGTGTTTAATAAACGGGTATATAATGACAGAACAACATTGACTCCACTGAAATCTGTTGCGGGCCATGACGTTTAATGTTTCAAACCGCTGACATTCAGCTTCTCGTGGTCCCCAACCTGGATGACGGACTTGTCCGAATGCCACCAAACTTTAGGTTGCCTTCTTCATGATGCTTCTCCACGTCATTGGCTGTCCACCGCGGCAACTGTTCCAATCGCTCTCTGGGAGTGCAAATAACGCTCGAAGTGGAAGGTGACGGGCTGGCGTTCGCAATATGTGAAAAGCCAACGCATCCGATATCGGAGAACAACTTTCTGAAGACTGGCATTATTCACTCCTAGCACGCGGTCTAGCACCTCTGCGTTGCTTAAGTGGTGCTGCCACCGCACCAGACCAATCCTTCGTAGACAGCGATTGTAGAAGACTGACAGTCGCTTCATATCTTCTGAGCGAATAGGCCAAGTCTCACAGCCGTACAAGAGTACTGCACGGACAGAAGCATTGTAAACCATGCCATTTAGCTTGAGACTGGCATCACGACGACGCCATATGTGTCTCAGTTTGATGAATACAAGCCGGGCCTTTGCGATCCGTTGTGAGATTTCATCTCCAACACCGCCACCAGCCGTGATGCAACTCCCTAGATAAGTAAAGCAAGGGACTTGCTCAAGAACATGTCCAGCAATGTTGAGCGGGAGTTCAGGTAACTGGCAGTCCTGGAGCCAGCTTTTACAATTTCCCGGAGTGAAGCATAAGCCGTACTTAGACGCCTCCATCGCCAAGCGGTCCAGAGCGCTCTGGACGGATTGTGAGTCGTCCCCCAGCAAGGCGTTATCATCGTCGTTTTCCAAGTCCGTGACTCTGTCTCCAGGGAGGAGCTCAACACCGCAGTCCTGGACACATTCCAGTACTCTTTGGACAACATCTTCGATGGCGAAATTGAAGAGGAAAGGTGAAATAGGGCAACATTGGCGATGACCGCTGGTCACATCAAACGAAGAAGAGAGCGTGCCGTTAGCCCAGACTTTGCCCGATGTGTGACTGCGAAGTCATGCTGGACGCCAGTACGCCAATTTGCGCCCCCCATCATCAACCCAGAGCTGGTCACAGATTGACCACATAGGTTTAAGTCGCAGGTGGCGCGGCAGCGTAAGCGACTGCCGATCATTGGTCAACCTGCGTCCATACCGATCATGCACTGGTGTGTGCGACTGCTTGCATCCATTTCGCGGGTTCGCCTAGGTCAAAACACACCCGACTGAACACGTACAATGGTGAAGAAGTAGTATCAACAAAGGCTTCGTGAAAATATCGCCGTCTTTCACATTCTGGATGTTGATCAACACTGGTCAAGACTGCATCAAGCCATGCTGTCGGCCGGTTTGTCCAGCTGTGGCCTCGCACGCTCCACTCGCAAAAGCTGGATCTCGAGAAGATCCTCAGAATTGCTGGATCACCGACGGGCGATGCCTGCTGGCGCAGAATACAATGAACACCGCCGGTCTATTACGCAACAGCTGAAAGCAAGCCTTTGCCCTGATCGTGAATTATGGTGATCAAAACATGCTGATGAGATGGAAGTCGCCGCATTAGCTGGCAAATTCCGCCGTCGATTTTACATCATCAGGGTCACGGGTTGCAATATCCACGCTATCAGCCAGACGATTTGCTAATCAGGCTGCATGAAGATCACCAACCTTCACAGGCGATTGAGTCGCTGGGCAGAGCATTTCGCTCTTCAATTCAACCACGCAACGCAGCCCCATGTGCCACCTCCAGTCTCAATGTTTGATGATTGGCCTGTCTCCACAGCTCCCCAAATGAAGCAGAGATTCCAAATGCAATCCAATCTTTGAAACGTTAAAAAGCTCCGGGTCCCGACAGCCTACCACCGTCTGTATTCAAAGATGGCGGGAGTGCACTTGTCAGCGAAATCCTATCGCTGTTCGCGGAAGTTTCGACTGAGGAGAAGGTTCCGAACTCATGGGGAGAATCGGCCATTGTTCCGATTCACAAGAAGGGCTCCGGCGACGGTTGTTGCAACTGCCGCGGAATCTCGTTAATCTCTGTTGCATCCAAAACCTTCGTGTTGATGCTACTTAGTAGGCTATCAACGGTTAGATTGGAGTTTTTCTCAAAAGAACAAGCCGGAATTCGTCCAGGCTGCGGCCGCATCGACCAAATCTTCACGCCTCGCCAAGTTCTCGAACTTTGTAACATCCACCGGCGGCCAAAAATAGTGGTGTTTTGGACATCCGAGCGGAATTTGATTCAGTAGATAGATCAGCGTTGTGGAACCGTTTACTGAAGAAATGTGTGCCCGACAAGTTTGTAACTAATTATGCAAAACGCCTACCGATAAACGAATAGTCGCCAGCCACTAACTGGTCGGTCGTACCAGAAGTCTAATTTGTCCAATCTCTGACACTTGACTAAGATCAGAGTACATTATATATATATATATATATTATTTATATAATGAACAGCTGGTCAGTAAAGTTACCGAAGTTCCTCTGCGTTAAATCGCCAACAATTTGATGCTCTAATTCACCATGAATTTGCTGATGCACAGATTGCGGTAGTAAGAATGTTAATCATCCAATACAATCGCCTCCCCAGAGCGGAAGGGTAGTTCAAAACTACCGCAATGATTTTCAGTGTGCACTATTTGTTAATCAGAAAGCCCGAGACACCTTGCACGTTCACGAATCAGGATACAACGACTGATGTTTCTTGGCCCCTTTTTGTCGCCCACCAACATACACTCCACAAATAAATAAAATTAACTTAGTCGTCGTAGGGTGGGGACCACTAAATAGGTACAGCCATATTCATATATAAAATGATTTCAACCTTGTTGGGTCGGACACTGCTAAAGTAGAGGTAACCAATCCACAGCAATGAAGAACAAGCAGACCAAGTGAACGAAAAACCGTAGTTTCTTTTGAGAAACGGAAGTAAACCAACGCGGGTAATAGAATTCACACTGTACAGCCTGCACATGCCGAATGCGCGTTCGATCATTAGTCCTGATTTAAATAAACGCTCGTCTGTTGATAGCTATAATTCCGGTGCGTTAAGCATAAGCCGGGTTGACCTTGAGCTCAGATAGTTCTGGTTTTTGAGGCAATTTGTTGAGTGAACGTGATTTACGTACTCTGCTGCTTTGCGCTCATTTAAGCGTACACTACTTGCATCTTCTACCTTAGATTGTTCGAAGTACGGTCTTCGTCTTTTATCAACCAACAACGGAGTTACTGACTTACGTGTACGCCTGCATTTACATCCTTGCTGGGGAATGTTATCTGTTTTCGGGTATAGGTTGCATGCCGTTCCGGCTACAGTAGGAATTTATATTTCGAACACCTTTAATAGAGGATCAATCAAAGAATTCCATCGCCGCTCGGTGTATCACGACGTAACATTCAACGATATTGGTTAAAGTAGCGACTGCACAGCAACCGACGCACCAGCACGTCGTACAAGACACATCAATAGGTAGTTTAATGATGCCGACGGCTCACTTTTGATTACCACATGATAATCTCTAACAAACATTTGATCTCCTGGCCGCAGAGTCCCTTTTTACGTAACAATCGACCGCTAGCCCGGTACTGGTCGAATGCCATCATGTGCTATACACAAATTCCTGTTCATGAAGGCTTCGGGCTTGGAAAAGTCGTGGGAGTTTGCGGACTTCCAATGGTTTTTCAGTTCAGTATAAATACATCCAGTTTTTCCGCTATCGTTCCCTCTCCCTGGGATTTCCGTATGGTATTTGGATCAGATATATTTGTCTGTCAGCCACTGCGCAGGATTTGAGCACAACTGGTTGTTGGGCATACCAGAAACTTACAAACGATAAATCAAAGCAATACCAAGAAGTCTGAGTTCACAACCAACTATATGAATGGTACCATGATCGCGCTTGACTGAAATTGCCAGCTCACAAAAATATTCACCAATTTCATCCTACTGCCGGACGCATTTCCTGCCGTAGTAGTAGACCAACAATGTCATGGCGAACGCAAATTCTTCCAGGCAGTTTTTCGACACGATCGTTATATCGGACGCTGTGTCAAGTTGTAAGCGATCTCCACTTCGTATATTCTCACAGTCACGCATTTGCGGTGACATTTAAAATTATGATGAGTTGTTGCAAGCACGGCGTTGCATTTGAGCTCGGTCCCATCTGGGTGACTAACATATCGACTTACTTGGTTAGGAGTCCGGACGAATTTTCTTTGTCGGTATTGACTTTCTTTGTGGCAACGTCGGTTGCACATGGAGCATCTGTGTTTCTTTTGGGGGCAGAACGTTGCAAAATGCCATTCGCCGCACTGCTAGCACGTGGAGAGTGGTTTTGCTAAGACAAGTGCTACTGTTCCGGTGGATTGTCTTAAGCATGTTTTTGTGACATTAAAAGTGGTTGCACGATTAACGCTCCAAGATAGCAGTATATTGCTTGAGGTTTAGCAAACGCTGACACTCATGCGTTATCTGCTGGAGCATAATACCTGGAGACAGTTCAATCATTCTCAATAACCTGATCTTGCAATCACTGTCGGAATATGACTACAGAGACAGCAAAAGAAAAGCAGACACCTGAACTGATCTTCTGTCACAGTAGACCGTGTGAGTTGTTCGCAATCAAGATGGACTCTACCAGCGTAAGTGATGAAATCTTCACCATCCAGTTTAACACGTTTCATGTATTAGTATCACGCACTAAACAAGGAATTACCTTCACCAAATTTTCCGATAGCTGGCTTACGGCTTCGTCAAAACTGAGATCGTTGATGTTCCTTGGCAGGGTAAAATATGTGTATCGTGTATGCTACGTTGTACCAAGCTTTCTCAGCAACAGCCTGACTTGCATACATGGTCTGTGTGCTCCAGTCAGATTCTGAAATATTTTCATATCGTCTGAAAAACGATTCGAATATAAGACCGGCATCAGGTTCATGGTGGAACGCAGTGAAGCCATTTGCAATTCTTTTGGCTGGATTTTCTTTTGAGACAGTAATTGATGACTTAATGCTGAAATGCCGCATCAGCGCTTCCATTATTCGCGGCTAAGCCGCCTCGAACTGAGTCTGCTCTTGGTGCGAGATTGCGTTTAATTTCACTTCAGTTATTGACATGTTGTCTCTATGGACTTCGCCAACGCTGTTGTGTCGGACATTGCGAGTGAACGAAGGAGCAGAGCGAGTACACCAAAAAACGCAGTTTGTCCTGAGAATAGAACGTGAACCAACGTATGTGCACATGCCGAACGCGAGTCCGATTATGGGTCCTGATTTTAATAAGCGCTCGTCAGTTGATCGCTATCTTTTCGTTGCGTTAAGCATATGAGGGGTTGATCTTGAGCACAGCTCGTTCTGGTTTTTGAGACGGTTGCTTGGGTGAACGTGACTAACGTGCTCCGCTGTTTTGCGCACTGGATGCCGTACACCCATAGCAAACATAAACTAATTTTCTGTTTTGGCATAGCTCAATGAGCAATTTAAAGCGAAATGGCGTAAATTGATTACTGATGTTCCTTTATACTTACATGACCTATAGCTCACATGCTTCCGCGCAGCATGCAAACCGTTCGTACTTTAATAACTGCTCAAAAATTTTAGAGCACATTTTGGAACAAATGTTGTGATGGATCCCACTAGATATCAGCGACCATCTAATAATAATTATAAGTAAGTTATTCGCAGTGTCTCCATTTAATCATTGGGAAATAACGCCTTCGAATATATGTTAATAAGAGCTAGATGAACTCTGAAGAACCCAGTTTGATATTCCAGAAAATGTCCCATTGACAGGGTTTTGATGTCGTACTTTTATATAATCAGGGGCACATTCAAAATTTCATCAGAAACCAAACAAACTATTTCCGCAAAACTGCCGTCAATTCTCAGAATCAAGGCTCTAAACTGCATCTAAGTAAAGGACGTAACCTGGCGTGCATCAAAGACGAATCACGACTCAGTAACTTAAGAGGAATCCTTGATCACCGCTGCATATTACCACATACATCCGTGAGGGCGTGACTAATCAACGGTGCAAAACAAGGGCCTCGCGCAACCAGAAAAACAATTTACATGTACGTCGTTATCCGTTGTAAAGTAAAGTATGAAGTCTCTCCACTCCTCACAACCGACTGCATGGATGACAGTTGTGAAAAAGCAGATGAGTCCCTGTGTTTTTAATTCGAAGCAATTCTCAAAATCGTAACGTATTCCAGTTACGCTCAACTACCGTACCGACTCCGGGCTTTGGAAATATAATATGCAGCACAGCAACTGTAATAACTTAATTGCTCTCATTGCGTGGTCATAGCCCTCCTTGAGCTGATAACACTCGTCCGGAAACGTTAAAGTCTGCACCAACTGAGCTAGATTGGCCCCGTCTAGGTTCGTTTAATCATGGTTCAATCAACAACAAGACACTATCATTTAGATGCATTTGACTTTTACTCACATTGTTAAGGTAGGTAGCATTTCAGACGCTGCAAACTATAGCCCAGTGGCTCAGCCCTCTGTACTTGCGAATGTGAAGGAAACTGTCTTCATTAATACTTAAGTCTACTAACTTGAAGCATGCAACGTCTTGTTATTAGAGCAGCACTCAACAACAATATTCATGTACCATCAACATGCTTCTGGCACGATATGGTTTCACTGAAGCACTTGATTTTGGGGCGCAATTGAGATTATTTAGATAGAAGTTTACTAGATTTAGACCGCATGGATCACTGTAGTCTGTTACTCAGGCTACAGAGCTACGGTATCAGTGATCTTGCTTTTGGATAAATCAAAATCTATGTTCCCTGGCATAGGCTTGAAGTGCGTGTCAAGTGATTATTGTTCAACCTGCTTGAATATGATGTGGCGATCCACAGGATATGGTGCCATCATCGCGCTTAATCCTGGTGTTCATCAACGAATTGACAGGCATTCACATTTTACAGCCATTTCATTATTTGTGGGTGGTTTGTTGTGTGCATTCCATATGACACTTTTACGGCATGAAATCACGATTCGACCGTTTGCCAGCCTATGTTTATAACCACTGAGATAGGGGGATAGCAAATACTTTCATTATTACGTTAATATATGTGGCATACTGTCAAGCAATATATATTATATGTGTAATACATAAAAATGAGTATCGTCTTAGTGACTCTCCGAGGTATTAACACAGAAGTACGAATGAAGGCCAAGCTCAATTGTGTTGGCTAATACTGGTTGTACAACTTTCGTCACATTACATGGTATGTCGAGACTACAGCCTATACCTCGTAATGTAGGTGAGATAGGGCCGTTAATATGTTATATAAACGCATGAAGAAAAAATGTACACGTAAACCGTTAAGCACGGAATTTCTTGATGTCGGGTAGTGAACGGTATGAAAGATAGTGTATGGCTTTTTACACTCAAAAGTAACATTTGTTAGTATTATTCAGAATTTGTCAGCTAATTTTGCGTTAACTGCTCCAATCCTTGATAGGTTTGATGCTCCTTTTGGTATAGCGTTGCCAGGTGGAATAAATACATTAAAAAACTCGCCTGTCATCCTAATGTAATTAAAGGCAACGCAGTCAGCATGCAAGCAGCGGCACTTAGTTAACTTTTGCATACAAGATTAAAACTTTTTAACCGAAGCCGTCGTTTCTGTAATCATTACTTTTATTCTAAAGCGGCTGGAAGATCCAATAAAATGATTACGCAAAATCAACAGTAAAAAACTAGTCTTTAATTCTTTCTATTTGGAAATGCTAGTGACTATTGTATAGAAAGTGTTACAGGCCATTGGGTTTACATCCGAATTCATAACGCACGCGACAGCGGTGTTAAGTATGTTTGTCTACTGTAGTACTACATCCAACGCATTAGTTATGAGTACACATTGGTAGTGCTTTTCCACCCGAACACCATCAATACTTGTGCGCAGTATTTATGGTTGTTACTTATACGGAATTGCACACTTGTAATTTTTATCCATCTTTATAATTTTATTACGGACAGTGTGGGCCCTTAACTCATAAACATCTGATACCTGCAGTACACACAGAAATTCAAATGGATAACCATATTTACCATATTAATTTGAACAATGACTGACAATCAGAAACCGGAGCACGGTTTCATTTGAACTACCTACATTGTCAGTCCGAGAACCTGGAACACAATAATTGAACGAGCGTTTGGTTTCGCTCGCACATCACAAACATTATCTAGCATCGTTCTCTTCATTTGGGATAACTAGTGCAGCGAACTAATCCGAGTTACTTAGAGTTTTATTTGGGGGATTCCGAATAGGTATATCCAGGCTCAGAATCACGAAGTTCTCATGTGGCTACTACATCTTTATAGTTACCCAAAGTAGGCTAAAATAAAAACATGTTTCCTTCCTCTTAGAAATCGACATAACAAATTTGCTTAGAAAACTCTCTATTATTACATAGCAGTATCATCAGCTGAAGAAGATAAGGGCAAATGCAGTTTTAAAGTACTACTATGTCCCCAATATTGTTCTAAAGATCGGACGTGCTGAAACGAGTGCCAAATCTAGATAAATGCTAAAGGACACACAAACGCGTTTACAAAGCAATTCACTGACCTTTAGAGTGCGCCGACTCTGCGCAGATTCTTTGACACATAATGGGACGTCATAGCCCCTGTTTGAAAAGTAGGCTTTGCAGAGTGTCTAGCAAAATTAGCTTATCTTCTTACTATCCTTGTAGCCGTTCGGAATTGGAGACCTAGTCATTTGGGATTTATGTTTACCAACCAGGTATAATTGGATATAATTATCGCTCATTACTTCCAGTTGGGCTTCAATAATTTACCAGCAAATTGTAACCCTACCATGCCGTGAACTGCAGAACAAATAGACAGGTAAGTTGACGACATCTGTAAAAACGTTTTATTCTGTACGCCCCATTAATAATTATGTTCTCTTACGAAGATACGCGATTTGTTTTGTTCGACCTTCATTACGCTGTTTCCAAACGAAAGTCTTCATGCGAACGAACATCATATAATCTGCACACGTTTGGAAATCCTATACCTCACGTTTGCAGTTGTAAAACTATGAGACTTAAGATCGTGATGTAAGTGCATTTCCCAAAGAAACTTTATAGGTAAATTAAATGAAATTCTTCTCAGCAAGAGTTAACTACAAGGCACGCGCAACCCGATTATCTCAATACTGGAAACCAAACGTGTTATAAAACTGCATACACTGGCATCACAGTAATACAAATACTGGTACATCTCTACTATTACCAAGTTTCAAAGCTGACAAGTTAAAGATGTACACTAGTATTTACACAGGAACTAAAAAACTTGTTAACAGATGCCCCATCCTTTTCGTATTAAGGACGTGACTATGCGGCAATTTTATACTGCTATTGAAACAGCATCAATAAATAGTAGCTTTTAGCCCGTTTGATTTTTCTTATTGTGTTCAATTGATGTTGGGCTTGTAAATGTTCATTATTTGACTATTCTCTTGGTTTTATTACCTACATTGCTAGTGGTACGTGTTGCAAATTAAACAACAGTCAAACAGCTTTTTAAACGATGCATATGGAGAGCATGTCGAAATTGAACTTGAGAATTAACCACTTTTCATCCTCTGCATCAACTCCGCAAAGTAGTCGACAATTGTTATCTACTTTCCATGCTGCATGAACTGCGTTTATTCTCTCAATTATGAAAACAGTGCTGCGGCACTAGAAAGAACCATTTGATTTTGCAGTTGGCTGAAATTTCGTGGTGTTTCTGATAATCGGAATTTGATTTCTAGACATAGAAGTCAGTCCTCGGAATAGTCCTATAATAGGCTGAATAAAATAACATACATGCAAAGTGTGCTAAGGCACCTTTTATCAGCTCCCCTTATGAAGCGACTTTACAACTTACGAAAGGAAAATTCTTCCTACGGTGTGATTACCAGGACAGAATTATACAAGCAGCGCTAGTGGTTTGCAAACGGAGCCTTCATTTGAGGTTGTTTAAGATAATTATTATTGATAATTAACCGCTTCTTTGTAGCAAAGTGGTAACCACTGACGCTTTATATTAGTCCTATATACCTGACTGTTTATAGATACAAAAATTGTAAACAAGTATATACCATTTTCATAGTTCAATTTTCTTACGAACAGATATGGCTTTTTTGTATGGAACCTTCAGACTTAGGCATAAGAATTTTCTTTTGTGGTGCAGTTTTCCATTAAAGTTTGGGAATAAATGTAGTGCTCTGTTAAATTTTTTGTCCTGTCTACAATTAGAACCTAACTTATATAAACTAATGATTTCGAATTGGACCTAGAGTCAACCTTAAAACCCTAAATGGTGGCACCTACATTTTCAGCTACAACAGAGTGAACTATTTTGTTATCATATTCGTGAGTTCGATGTTTAATAGCTAAAATTAAGATGCTTTAGACTAATACCCAATTCCGTTGTGTCCGTACTTACTTTCCCCTTGCCTGATGATTACAAAATTATGCTGAAGGTTAGGAGCTGGACAACCGTTAATTGTTATTGTTTTTCGAATACAAACAGATTTCTACTATCAAATATTTTGGCATGGTGACAGTAGTCAATTCCTAATTTTCGCCTTATTCCCGATTGCTAATCTAAGAAAATGGTAAGTGAATTTTCCTGGATACCTTTCGTTAAACAAGTAAATGGATTAAGCCTTCCTTTTTGAATATGCAAACGTCAAGGAAAACTATCGCTCTATCTTCTTGGACTTCAGCAGTTAATTTTAAATTACGGCAGACGCCATTGAACAGATCTACTAGAAAGGTAACATGCATTTTTGAATAAAAAATAATGTGGGTATCTTTTAGACAGATCCATGTGGAAGCCTAACTACAGTGTCTTAGCAATACATATCACTAGGATGTGCCCAATGCAAAGTTGAGCTTCTCCTAGGTAGTGGAGTTGTTGATTTGGACTATGCTGATGTTATCGTCTTGATGGGCCTATCCACTCCTCGTCCAACTTGCACTAAAGCGCTGGGTGATTGTAACATCAAAGTATAGTATGTACGTTTATCCATCAAAATACAAGACTCTTCCAAGACTGGCAGGTGCCTCTGCCTGCGCTCACTTTTGTGTTGAGACACTTGAATTTGTAGAGTTTTGTTTAGTTTGGAAGTTTCATTACTACTGGCGGGACTGTTGGAGATGAGATTTCAAAGTGCATCTCGTGAACACGCCTCGCTTTCTCTAGGCTGTGGCACTTGTGGCGTCGCCACAACATTCGTCTCTCCATCATAGGGCGGGCCTATTGTGCAACTGTTCGTGCTTTACTGTTGTACAGATGCGAGACCTGGCACATTCGTAAAGAGGATTTGCGCAGGTTATCCGTCTTCGAGCACCGCTGTCTGTGGTCCATTGCTCGTGTGTGGTGGCAGCACCACGAAAGCAATATGGAAGTTAGACAGCGTGTCTTGGCACGTGGAAGCCACTCGCTCAAGGAGCTCGTCTCACTGCATCAACTGCGGTGGTTGGGACACATATTGCGCATGCCTGTCCAGCGTTACCCGCGTCGTGTCTTGTTTGCGGTTGCTGAACGGGGCTGGAAGAGACGGTCTGGTGGACAGCCTACAACCAGGAGAAGCCGCATGAGAAAGCTGACGAAACCGTTGACCTCGGCCGGTTGTTGTCGACTACCTGGTTGGGGACCGAGAGATGCAGATACTTGCTGGTTGAAGACATTGGAAGCCATGGCTCAAGATCAGTGTCAATGGCGGATGTGTGCAACCTTGTGTTACGGTGTTCTCTCTTTCTCCCCGTAAAATAGAACAAACTAAAAAAAGCATTTCAACAACTCTGTATGGTAAACTGGACAAGAAGATTTGATTGTTGTTGATCGTATCATTCATACTGTTTTCCTTTTCAGTCATGATGCCGATAGCATATATCTTTACCACAGAATGTGTATAATATATACATATACCCAATGCAAATGTTTCTAGCTGTCTATAATAATTTAAATTAAAGTAGAAAATCCTGTGGAAACTGTACCGTAACATAGGTCCATAGTGTTTAGCTTGAAATATTGCTGTGCGTTTGTTTTCTGGTACATAACTTCATATACGACTGAAATTGTCTAGAAGAGAACGACTGTGAAATATGGGTTCAATGAATGACTTGAGTTCTGTTCTGCAACTACTGCTATTAGTGTAATTAATTCAAACGGGTCCACTGGATCACTTGTGAAAACTTCAATATTTGCGGTCTTTAAGATTTCACGGTTTCTTTCGCGACCAATTGGAAAAGATAGGCCATGTTGTTAGCAGTTACCCACTATGAGACGTAGTGTTTGAGTAAGTTGGATAATCCTTGGAATCTAGAAGGAACGGAATCCATGTAACTTAGATATTCACATATCCGGCTCCTAATTCATGCACGTATCTGCAGAATGTTCAAATGTTGCTGGATTTTGATTTAATTCTATTCATTTTGCTATTGTAACTTATCCTGTGTTTGTGATAGAATCTTAAAGTATTTTGGAATGTATCCTTCAAAATCGGCTTTATCCACCAAAGTCCTTCTAACGTGTTTCCTGGTAAATCAGGTAATGAGTAGGGTTTCATTTGCAGCTTCCATGTATAAGTAATGGATTGATGGGATTTGTACGAAACGCTCATCTGGTGAAGTCTGCCAGCAGCTGAAGTTACTTAAATTTTACGCCACACATTTTTAAACACTTCGTGCTACATAATTCAGACACAATACCAACCGTCTGATTATTTAGAGTGGGCGCTTAGTTCTTTACCAATGCTACTTTTAAATTAAGTAAATAAGCAATACAACCGCAAAATTATCATTAGATCACGGAATGTATTTTGATGACATAGATTTATTTTATCAATTAAAGGCAATCTAAAAGGCTATGTCTGCGAAAAATCTAGACCTGATGACTGGCATATGCAATAACAATTACTCGCAGTCTCCCCTACTGTCTAAGCGAACGCTTATGTGAAGTATGTTAATCCTTTCGCCAATATGAAAGATAGAACATTTTGTTTCAAAACTTTACTTCACATTCAGTTATATGCAAGGAGACGCATGCTTATTTAACTTTACATTAGAAGCTTTATCATGCATTGCTAAAGAGCTCATGTTTGAATGCACCTGTACAATTCTTGGGCCATTTTGAATACGCATGCTCCTAATTGGCAAAGTATATTTTAACTGGCTTAACATCTACCTAGATGATACATGACTAGACATGACTCGACCGTGTGTTCATAATCAAAAGTGTAACTTGTGGTCGTAGTATAATCAAATAATATTCGCATTAAGTCGTAAGGTTAATGATTCTAAGGAAAATAAACAGAAACGGTCACATTTTTGCGGTGACACATTATGCAAAAAACAAATAAAATTGTGAGAGGAATATATGATAAACGTAATGATATAACAATCAGATTCTTGAAACCACAGGAACCGTGTCTGCAGATATTCCTTGTTTTAACTCCTATGAAGTCGCCATGCTTTAATCTAGAACAACCGGAATAAAAGATGAATATTTGAGACAAACTTAATGCAGCAATCTCAATATCTATGTTATAAGCTTCAGGCGAATTCCTGCTAACATAAGAAACAGGCATGTTTGCATAAGAATCACCTCGCTGTTTTAGTGTAAGTTGCATCCCTCTCGTTGTTAAGCTACAAGATATAAACACTATACCTTAAAAATTCTCCTGATTCTGCTTTTTATATGACAGACTTAAAATGGGTGTGTAATTTTAGACTATACTTGTCAGAGCTTCGTAGGTAAGTCGCAGCTGATAAACTAACATCGCCGCTATTAATGTAAAGCTTGATTTTGCAAACGGAGTTTAATTATTTTGGTTAAAGTCTTCAATTTATTATAAGTGTGTAAATAATTTTTTTGCCGTCCTACCAAACAATAAAAGAAAGAACAATGGAGAAAGTTCCTATCACTAGCTAAAACTTTTAAAGAACCTCACGGACTGAGTTGACATTCATATATGTATTTGTATTAAATATAAGGAGACAAAAGTTGATTTATAATTTTGCTTCCAATTAAGCTTTTTTATTATTGAATACCCTGAATTACGTGGAGAAAGTGCATGAGGCTCAGTTTTCCATCTTTTCTGAATATGCATCCTTCATATGTTCACAAAGCACATTGTTAGCTTGATCTGAATACTGAATACTACTGAATACTGTATTATAGAGCAAGTAGAAATGGATTCTGTACAACTCTTTCGAGATATGGCGAAAAACGTTATAAAAGTTGTCAACCTTGAATATCATTGTCGTTCTCATGTAATATTTAAAATATGCGACTTACGATATTTCAGGATTCACAAATGTGATATGTCATCGTAAGTGTGCAGTCGTTCTCTGAATCGAATAGAGGCAAAATACAAATCTAACAACGTTTTGAACTGTTGCACATATGTTGCCTCAATCACATGTTCGGGCAAACTGTTCCAAATGTTTACCACTCTCCGTTCGAAGCACAGTGGGTGGGGAACACGTTTCATATGCGGCACGACAAGTTTGTATCTGTGTCCGCGTGCGCTGCATGGCCCTCGTAAGTGCAGCATTGGCCTTAACATGGGGAACTCACCGAGATGTAGAATTCGGTAGGTCATAATGAGGTCGACTCGCACCCGACGGTAGGACAAGGTGTACGGTCCTAGTTTCTCGCACCGGTCTTCATACCCAAAGCCACGTAAACTCGGGATCAGCCTGGTAGCAACGTGTTGGACCCGTTCGATCTTTCGTGCCTCGCCTCGGGTAATCGGAAAGTAGGCGAACGAACCGTACTCTAGCATTGGTCTAATGATAGAAGAGAAGAGGCGGGTGGCAACCTCTTCAGACCATGTGCCGAAGCTACGTTTGAGCGCCCAAAGCATGCGCAGTCCGTTACGATATAGCCTGTTCGTGTTGTCCACGGACTTCAGATCGTAGCGTGAGGGTACACCTAGGTCCTTCACGGAGGGTGTGGGATGTAGCGTTTGACCGTCAAGGATGTAGGTTGGGCCGTTAGCGCCCATCCCCAGGCTCATAAATACCGACTTGGCTGGGTTGACCGGGAGAAGAACTTCTGCAGACCATGTGGATAAGCGGTTGAGATCTTGCTGAAGTAGGCCACAGTCATCGCTTGATAAAATGCGCGGCGTCCTGTCCATTGCATCTGTTATAGTTACTTCGTAACCTTAGATTCATTCGTTATTTTTGATTCAAAGTTTTGTTGGCAGTAAGCACACAAGTTTCACAGGTGCTTGCAGTCAGCCTTCTTAATACGTCAATAAAAT
>CALYDF020002319.1:0-22450 GCA_944474145.2 Dicrocoelium dendriticum | reverse complement strand
GATATTTTATGTTAATCTTACTCCTATCAGTTGTGGTGTTTTAGCCTGAGGAGAGCCACCAAAAAAGAGCTTGTTCGCTAACTTGTTGTTCTGATGTCCAGGTCCGGTATACATTTTCACTTCTTAATTTGGCAGTAGTGCTGAGTTGCAGTAAAAAGCGGCATTAGTGATTTGAAACTTGCACAATTAGCTACATCATTATCAAGTCACCTCGTAAGCGGCGGTAAAGTCCGCTGAAAACCTCAATCATTCCTGACACTCCTCATTTGGAAGATGGTGTATTTCAACAGCGTACTTTGATGCTCGACGTTGGGGCTGCTCCAATGCATCAGGATGAAGCTCCGAACTCTAACCACCAATTGCCGCTGAAGGAGATTGTTGGCATTCCAGCTTATAAGAGAGTCACCGATCCCGTAACACTGTAGCTTAGAAAGGTGTGTCCGATAATCTAGACGACCGAATGCTTTTGGGAAATCCAGGTAGATCAACATCCTTTTCGGCTTCAGGTGACTGGGTCCAGTTGCTCCGCGTTATTAACTAAATCCGACGTGCGCGATCGATCTCGACGTAAGTGAGGCTTCTCAGAAATAACAATGCTAGAGTTTTCCAAATAACCCACCAGCGCATCGGCTATGATGGATTGTACGAGCTTGGACAGTATAGGGAGAAGGGGAACTGGGCTGTAGTTTAAAGCCTCGGTTCGGTTTCCACCTTTGTGAATGGATGTTATCATTCCAAGCTACCACATGGATGGAACTTGGTTCTGGTCGAAGCGACGCTAGAAGAACTGAGCCAGTGGCTTTGCCAGTTGACTCGCTGCTGCTCCCAGTGCCTCAAGCCGTATAGTATCGACACACAGAGATTGGTGCTTTTGTAGATTGGCCAACTACAGCAAGACAGTTTCGGCGGTAAAAGAGACTTGAGTGAGTCCCAGCGGCAAGGGGATAAAACTGTGGGATCACATGATAGCATTACCTCAGGAAGGTAGTAGCTTATTGCATTCGCGGCGTTTTTGCTGGTTCCGTAGCCGTTCGTGTTGCGCCACTAGCCGTCGTGAGTGACGGAACTCCTTGCCTCACGTTCCGTAGACCATTGAAGTGCCTGTAGAGCAGTTTGTGATTAGTGCTGTAGGTTTTTGTCATGTTCTGCTGATGTGCGGCTTTATCCTCTCTGTACAGTTAAGTGCAGTGGTTTCGTTGGGCTACGTAGTCATCGCAGCTTTCTGGTGTTGGGGATAATCTGTACTCTCGCCACGTTGCGCTGGGTACTGCCAACAATTTTCGAGTTCTGCTCCTTGCACAAGTAACTGTTTCAGTCGGTTTACAAACTTTAGCACTGAAGTATCCGTAATCAGTGGATTGAATTTGTTTACGAGCTCGAGGCACGCGACATCCGAGATATCTTCAGCTAGCAACAAGCAGGTAGTAGCCCCAACGAGTTGGGCTAATCCATCGGCGCATGCGATGGTTCGAGTCTTCTTATTGTCCGCAGCTTCGTATTCTGCATCAGCACTTCTAACTAACCGCCCGTCTACAACCAACGCATCAGTTATTGTTCTTCGCTAGTAAACACAAAATTAAGCACAGATTACCTATTGGCTGTGCCGAACCGAGTGGGCAAAGCGACATGAATATAAAGCAGAACACGGGTTACAAGCTCCTGCAGATCGGCTTTAAATAGTTCTCCGCTCGAGATAAGTGTCTAAACAATTCACTTTGAAACCATCTATACTCAAGAGGTGTGTGAATCATCCTTTTAGCGTTCGCTGTAGAGCTGGCGCAATTTGGTTGTTCCTTTCAAATGTACAGTTGAGAAGACGGTACAGCAAGGCTATAAGAAAAGTGACTCCGCCTCTTAATTGCAGGCGGCACCAAATTGAATCAGGAATTAGTGGATCTGAAGCATCCATAGCCTATCACTCTAAGTCGCTTCGAGGATACAGAGTTACGTCTCCTCCTTTTGTCAGCCTGTCGTTCCTAATGAGTTACATGCCAGCTAGCGAAACTACAACGTCCGTCATTTCAGTGGGTAACATGGTTTTCGTGATGCAGATAAAATCATATTTCTGGGAAACACGGTAATCTTACAGTTCGGCCAGCTTACTGAAGAAGTTCTGACCATTTGTGTACAAGCAGGCTAGTTTATCGGTATCTAACAGACCACAGGGAGTCAAGGCACTCAGGCGTGTGGGAGTGCAGATCGATGTGAGATCGGCCGTTATTCGCATTTTGGATGAGATACTGACACTACTACCGCAACTTACTCTGGCCAAGGTGCCTCCCAAGCCTCATCTAGATATAGGTCAGTATCGGGTGAAAGAGAGATCATTGCCCGTAGGTCTGTTTTTTTTCAGATGTTTTCATAACTGGACGTTGCCAAGCATCTGTTGTCATTAAGAAAAGCTTCAATGGAAAGATTTTCGATTTTCGCGCCAAGTATGTAACACATCCGGCGCTGCCTGCTAGAATTGAACCACGAGGTTTAGGATTCTCGGGCCGTATCTTCTATACTATGATAAGGGGTAATCTTTTGAGCGATCGCGTCACAACATTATCCATGGAAATCGCTTAGCAGATGATTCTCCATTGTTCTAATTAGTGATTTCTGGCCTCTTCACTATCTTGTGAAGGAAGTTCTGACACCATGAATGACTGTGTCCTACTTCGGAATTTCGTTTTACTGTCGCATGCTCCACGGAACATCAGGATAGATTCGTATCCCATACGATCCTTGTTGTAAGCATCTGCGGAGAGTAGAACGATTTCCACATCAGCTGTGGATTCTAGTGTTAGGTCTGGGCTCATCAAATTGTGCAGAGTTCGGATGACGAGTACTTCTACTATGTTTGTGGGTTTGGCTTCTACTTTTCTCAGAAGGTGTTGTGACTCTCATTGGCTTAGGTAGTCAGACAATTTACCTTGCGAGGTGATAGCTGATGATTCGGGTACACTCGAGCACACAACAGTCCGGACACTATCATTAGATCCAGTTTTCGTTGAGCGGTAAAGGCTGAGGGATCGTTTGTACCGACTTGCAACTACGTGACGACTGCTTATTGTTTGTCTTTCTATTCACGTGAACGGTGTTTGTAACAGAGGCGATTGAAAGGATGACATCTCGGGGAAAGTTTCCAGTCATCGCCGCATATGCGACTGATGTTCTAGGGTACCTCGACTCGACAAAAGCCCCAGAGCTGCAGACTGTGAGAGTTGCTGTTCGGCTAATTTGTGGTTTTTCCATGCAGGTGTCAGTATGACTAATGGGATTTCAGTATTCAGACGTTTCGGTCGGTGCCTAATGTAGTTGCCACTGGTACCGGTTGCCTTCCTGAGTTACGGTCACTTTGCACCTGGTGTTCTACCAAATATGGGAAAGACGATGGCGAGCGAAACCTGGCTGATCCTCATTCAGAAGCAACAATCTGTGTACCATTCCTTTGGTTAAATGCCTCTAGGTTACCTGGTTTAGACTTTTTACCAATGAGATGACCTTGGTGTTCATTAGCTGCTCCGTTTCTACTAGAAACCGGTTGCATTTCTGGACTCAGACATGAATACAATTGACAAATGGGATAGTCTAACAAGTAGTAAAGAACCAGAGGACATCTGGAGTGCCATTAATCTCACGCACTTGCGTAGAGATAAGCTAACAGACTTCGGATGGTACACTTTAAACAAAGCAAGCAATCTAAGCTTAGAGTGACTAACCGAGTACCTGCTCTTGACATTCAAACGCCCTCAGCTTAAAACCCTTTTGGATGTGCACTTACTCAATGTTAGCCACTCAGATTGCTGTCTTAGGATGACTGATTACTTTTCCGTATTCCGTGACAGTGTGCAGCGGTCAAGTGAAGATTGAAGTTGTAAAGTTCAATTGAACGATCAATGGAGTTGATTTGGCTGCGATTCGGTCGCAGTGGTTTGCAGTTGCACTAGTTGACGATGCCACAACGAATCGAAGATGGCGGATTCAGACAGCCGTTGGGTCCAGCACCGGGATCTTTGAGAATAGCCAGCGAATAAAGCAAAGTAAGCGGAAAGTGCAAAACACACCAATGCAAGAATATAAGTGCAAATGCAAAAAGGGAACACGCATAAAACAGTAATCATGAATCGAAGGTCGAATCCAGAATACGGTATCTCAATATTCCGCGGCACCTGTGTGTACAACCTATGTCAACTTAAGCCGTATGTGAGAGGTCAAGAGTGTTACCTGGTTAAGACAACAAACGTCACTAAACTTGACCCCCTTAGCGGTAAATGTGTTGCACCAACATGTGCTCGGGTGGTCAGAAGCTAACTGGCACACTCAAAGGACGCTATTGCGTTCCACCTTATATGCGCTTGCGGACGCCAACTAGAATCAAAGTGGCACAGAGGTTTGACTGAGTGCTTTGATTTCTTCCGGTATGCTGATCATTCATATTGTCAATTCTATGTTTGTGCAAATGTAAACTTGTGTAAAACTTATTTAAGCGATTGAGTAGGTGGTCACTTCCATGGCTTCACTGAGGTAAATTTGAACTCCTTACTTGGTAAAACCTGAGCGAATATTGAAAATGTAAGAGAGCTACTGCTTGCTTCGCTGTTCGCGTGTACCCGTCAGTCGTAACCAGTGCTGTTCGTGCGGAAGCGATTTATTACTTCCTCCTGTTGCTTCCCCTAGTCCTAAAGGATCGGTTTCACAAGAAATTTACGCCATGCCATTTATGCAGTCCAGGTTTTGGGACTTGGGAGTCTTATGAGCTCAGTATGCCAAAGCCCTTAACGACATGCGTTTACGTGTTCTGCTGGTCAGAACTGAATGGTGTTTGCCTTTCTGATGAAAATATTTCTTTACCGAGGAGTTCGCTGCAAATGCTTAAAACTTTTTCTGCAACTATTCTAGGCGACCTCCAGGGGTATATTCAGTCGACAAATTCCAAAACCCCTCCCTTAACAATCGTGGATAACGCGCCAAAGTGCTTTGCAATATAAATTTCATCGGCCTTTCTTACAGGATATTCCGCATATGTAGCGAAACAGTAAAGCGAGATAGTCAATGCGATCCAATGGTCTGCTTGTAGCTGTTCCTTCGACAAAGAGTTCTGCTTTGCCGAGCACAATAACAATATCGAAGGTCTGTTAATGGTTCAAAAGCTGATGGACAAGGTTATGTAGTTGTAGTTAGCGTAGCTGGAAGTTGGCTCTTGCGAACCGGCTTCGAACTGTGAATCAACAGTTTCATCCTGTGGCTCAGAACGGTGAAAATACCAAAACACACCGGCAACAGAAGGAGTGCGGGATATTAACCCTGTTATTGAATGGCTCCGTACTAGCGACATGCGCAGTAAATTGATCTGTGTTAGTTATAATTAGGTTTACCGGCCTCTATAATTATTATGTGGTCCCGCGGTTGTGAGTCGTCGCACTCTTTGTGTTCAACTAACTTGCTTAGAAGACTTTGCTATTAGTGCACAACCAGGATAGTGTTTTGGATGTTAGGAGTAGGTTGATGGATAGAAAATTATTGTTCGATTTTTATCGAACATAACTTGTTCGACTGATTATAATCATTTTTTGGTTGGTTGTACGTTATGAATTTCATTCGGGTTACATGACCCCACGTATTGTTTCAGATCAAGATGTTCTGTCCTGGTTCACTCTGTTCTATCGGGTGCAGCTGTTGCAGTTGTTTCGGTCTATTCACATGGCTATAGTGACCCAAAATGTACTAATGAACACCTCCGGCCGTGCGTTTACTAACGTTACTGGATCTTGGTTAGCAACCTGGTGCGACACTTCAACTATTTATCCAATATGGGTGGTGTCAGGCTTTCGTAGTGCAACAGCCATTGAAGTTAAATGATGAAGAATTCTAGTTTACGAGTTAGTGATATTCTCGCGCATAGAGTGTTTCGTGAATGTAACACCACGGTTCTCGGTCTTGTGTTTGCACTTGTAATCAGGAGAATCCGCAGGCCCGATAACACGATAAAGGAATGTTTTGCTATCGAAACTGGAAAAACTATCTTGGTTGTTCTATGTCTTGGTGCGATAATTACAAAAATTAGCTGTTAATTTCCGCACTACGCTCAGAGACTTGCGAAGTCAAAATGCTGAAAGCAAAACGACCACTCTATCATAAATTGAGAATTTATGTTTTACCTTTATGCTATAAAATAAGGTGATACGCTACGCGTTTCAGCATAGTATGCGCAGCCTGAATAGTAATGGCGTAGCACATGGAATTCCACTGGTAACGATTATGTTGCAAGTTACCCTTTAATTTGCCAGAGTTAGAATAGGGAGCAGCAGTGCACGCAGATAGTAACGCAATGTGTTGCTGTCTACAGATTGTCCGTTTTACTGTTGTAGCTAGAAATTTGGAATGTTTATATTGTGCCCCTGAAGACAATGGTAAAAGCTGAAATACATCGATGGACCTGTACGTGTCGCTTCCGTCTTAGTTACCGTGGCTACTGATGCATAGGTTACCCGATATTTCTCTGTATTGGATTGCCTCCGGCTTTTAGCCACCGGTGCCCTAATCGAATCTCCGGGTGTAGCGTCCGTGAATGGTGTATAAGCAGTCATGTTGAATGTTATTTGCCCGATTAGTAATTAGGATTCGTCAGGATAAGGGGCAGAGTTACCGTGGGATCGATGGCAAGGCTAACGTTATTATTGGACCTAGGGAATTAGCTCAGATTAATCACTTTGGAAAAGGATCCGATTTCACCGAGTACAATGGCCATGTCATGGAGTGACCATCTACTCAACTGTGTTAATCAGCTTTTCACAAGTTTACATTTACGCAAACATAGAATTGACCGTATGAATGATTAGCGTACTGGCAGAAACTAGAGCGCATCAATCACATGGTTGAGCCACTTTGATTCTTCTCTCACTTAAGGTGGAACGCCATGGCGCGGTTTGAGTGTGCCAGTTATCATCTGACAACATGAGCACATTTTGATGCAATACATTAAGCGCTAAGGGGAGCCATATTCAGTGACTTCTGTTGTCTTTTCCAGGCAACGCACCTGGTCGGTCACGTGAGGTCTCGTAGGATTGATGCTCCATGTCTTTTGCACAGTCGAGCGGTTACTCTCTTTCCTGGGGCGGATTTGCTATCATTATGACTTAGTCGCATATGCAGTCTGCTTGCCTTACCCATCGCACTGGCTCACGCTGGGCTAGGCACAATAAGTGTCTTTCGGTTCGTGGATACTAATGTTTCTCAGCGATAGGCCTGCCATCGAAATTCCCAAATAAATTTGTTTCTACCACTTATGTTTCTCAGAATGTAGAATCCTGGGTTTGTCTGATAGCGTCAAGGCACCCTACTTGACCGGTTTCATGTTTTCTGACAGGTAATGGCGCATTTTCTGTAGTGCTATAGAAAACATAAGTATTTTGCCACCAGTTGCAATCACAACTGTGAGCAACAGCTACTTTGCTCTGTTGTTTACACCTTCGAGGAATTTACCCATTAGTTATTCAATCGGAGTCAATTTGTAGCGCACTGTGAATTTGCAATCTATTTATTCCCGCCACTACGCACACGCGTCACCCGTTTTGAAGATGATGAATCGGAGTACACCGAGCAATTGGCTGCGGGGCGCCGATTTTTTATCAGGTCGGAGAAAGTGTTACGAAATCAAACGCCCAAATAAGGTTGGAGATATATGTTATCTTACATAGTCAGAGGAAATTCGCTACCAGGCGTTTCCGAAGCATACCAATAGCAATATATCGATCTAGTTGGCTAAATGCTTTTTGGTAGTAAAGGTTCTTTTACTCAAGTGCAATCTAAGCATTAGGAGCTTCACTCCAGCAGGAACGAGCAATCACCAAGTGAATGGTGAATTACCATATCCAACAAATTCATGCTATTCTTGTACAATAAATTAGCTGCCATCAAGGCACTACATGCGTTTCTCGTTAAAGAGGAGCTACATGATTTTGACAGCATTGAGTAGCGCGAAATCTGACGGTATTTTTCAGTCTGTACACATGCACAAGGATGAAATGTAAAGCGAAAACACATTGCCGGTAGTTAGATATACATCTGTCGTGCATTTGTCTTTGTATTGTTCTGTTCACTGAGTACACTTTCGCATCAGCCAAATGTTACTGACAGGGTCCATAGTCTTTAACGTTTTCTCAAAGTTCGCATAAATCAATACATACATTTTACTGTTGATTTTCCGCGAAGGCATTCTGCTTCACCGGTGGTGAATTTTTAGAAAGGTCGATGCTTGGTCACCAAAGAATACGCAATAAATGGTTGCATACATCCATATTAGTACAACGAGTTTTGCTTGTGTAAATAACTTACGGAAGTTCAAATAACCTTGTGCGTTAAACGAACAAATCTACCATCCAGAACGCGAAACTCAAACAACAACATACGCATAATCGCTCGCCTTCCGAAAGCAAATAAAGCCATTTTCTCAGTAAAACGTGCGGAGCTATTTTCATTACCGGAAAGGACCGTGTTATATTTTTGAAGAAAAAAACGATATTTGTGTGAATCTTGATCTAATGCCTTACTTTCTTATTGTGCTAAATTTGATGCTGTTTCTTTCTTCGTGTTGATCCCGAAATGCCATGACTGTACAGCAAACCATTTGAGGGTGGTGACTGTATGCCCCATTTTAAACCCAGCTTGAGTTCCCAATGTCTACACTTTTGTTAGTCTTCTTTGTTGGTTTAAGCTAATGTCTGAAATTATATGGCTCTCTCCGTACTGATGCAGACAACATGAGTAACCTGCCAATTTCTGTATCTCTCCGTGAAAAGTGTCCCCAGAAGTAACCAATATTCGGTCGGTAGAAATATCTGAACTACTGGCTCTAGAGACTGACATCGTAAACCCTATGCCAGTAAACTGTTTAACAGTGGAACAGGAGATTTGCCACTCTGCAATCAGCTCCTCATGTCGGCATTCTAGAGTTGCCAGTGGCGTTGTGTGCCAAGTCACCGGAAACGAAGGGTTATCGGTTCTGTTTCTAATGTAGCTAATGGATAAGCATTATTGACGAAATCCAATGGAACAAAACGAAAGCCTAGTGCATTCCGGATGTGTGGGGACTTTCCGCTAAAGATTGTCTGCGTGGAATCATCTAAGAAGTACAATCGGCTCTTTAAATCCTACTACCGGATGGTCAACTAGATGAATATATCCTTACATTTTGACTGTACATGCGTCGAGTGTGAGAGTTGCTATCTAGACCGGCTGACAGATGGCTATGTTGTGGCGGAATCACTCATAATTAAAGTTCGCACTACATTTGTACTCATAGCTTTCACTTTGTGAATCAGTTTGCAATTCAAGAAGATTATACAAATGGGTGGTATGATTGCTTCATTTCGATCTGCATGCAAGCAATCCCAGAGATGCGATAAAGAGCACGCCTGAGCTTACTGACCTCTTGAGGTCTCAAGGTGCATACTTAAACAAAATGAGTTAATATTATGTGAGGTCCAACGCAGCCAGTTTCCAAATCAGATAGTCGTCCACATGCCCGGAAAAGCACTAGACTGCAGTTTCAGCCTGTTGGGCATCATCAGTAGTGCGCATCCATCGGATCCGTCAGGATTGGAACCCATGACCACCAGCGGCTTGAACCGCCAGTCAGCAGCTTATGCCACTGGGCCACGGGGGACAGCTTCGGACCGTCATGATTTACAAGCTGACTGCGATATAGCGCGTCTTATCCTCCACTGCCGTATTACCTGTTAACCACGTAGTACCATACGGAAGTATACGTGGTGGATATACCCTGCATTTGGCTGTGAATTTGGTGGATATCATAAGATTTCTTATCTTAAAAAAAGAAAGATTCTAAAAATAGTTACTTTCCTGGCAAACTAAGCGTGCACCGGGCAACATCACTTTCATTCCCACTAAAAGTGTACATCTGCAGTACGACGAAACAGCTTGTTGCACTGTATGAGAACAGCAATTTCAGAAAGCAAATATCTTTCAACCAATAAGTGGTCGGCATAATAACCCACGAAAAAGTTCTTATGCGGATAAATCAATTTATCTATTGATCTGAAACAATTCTCCCAAACTCCAAATGAAACGTATCAGAGAAGATAGTAACGATAGTCCGTTTCACTTGCTTTTCTCTTTATGTATATTCAGTTATTCTGAAACTAACAGGAACCAATTTGCTAACTTTTAAGCGGAATAAGCAGAGTATTACATGTCCCATGTTGTCTGTAACATCTCAGATCACATTCTTTCGGGAAGAGTAGAAGGGTTAAACTGCAACTCACTAGCGACGAAGGGTGATTGGTCTTAAATATTTTCGTCAATACGCCAAATAATCCCACTTTGTTTTACGAGACAGTGCTGTGAATTTCCCCGTAATATTGGTCATGCTAACTCGCCTTTCTCTTAGACTCTTCCAATTAAATTAAACATGAGCAGGTTGGAGAACTTCACACAAGATTATTTGCACGTCTGTGCAATTCTGTTTGTTATATGTGTGGAGGCCTATCATCCTGGTTTCACTGATGTCGGTTCTGTGCAATCTTTCATTGCCTGTCCGGGAAACATTTCGTTTTGCGATGGACATAAAAAATGACAAGACGAAGCATTCAAACGGAGTTACATTATGTTTATGGTCGGTCGATACCAAACTGCTGAAACCACACTTCGTGAATTTATGTGTCATATATATCGGTATAAAAATATGCCATTTGCTGTAGGCTCGTCCAAGGTTGGTTGACAGATAAACGATCCCGACTATTATTCGCAAATAATGGATCCGGTTTTATTGGCTGGATGTATGGTGAACCTTACGGCGTCGACGGACAAGTGGTCCTGTTCACTCCGCAAAGTTTCAAAACTGAACCGCAGGTCTCCACGCTGATGACGCTGGTTTGCAGTACATCAAATTACAAATTTGCCAAGTCACCTGCCCCACTGCTTTTTGTTGGACTTGCCTGAGCAGCTGAATCGTTTGTTCATTCCGAATTTCCAGTCCACTGATTGTTTTGACAAACGGAAAAAGCCACTACGATAATGTGTGCATTCAAGTGAGTGCGAGACAAGATGGTGATGGTAAGACTGACATAGGTTTTGTAAAGCGTTGTTGTCGGAATTAGTCTATCACACATTAGAGTCCGTTTCCAGATAGTCAAACACAGCAGTGTTAGCAGTTTGCAAGAGTTTGAATTATTAACCGCAATTTGTTGCGGTTGGCTTATAGTGTCGCTCAGCTCTAATTGCCCATGGCTTGATGACATAGATTTTCAGGTAGCTGGATATCCGTTCGCAGGTTCCTGGTGGAATCAGAGGATTGCACTACTAATGTGTTTCCCTTTCCATTTGAAGAAGCGATCATCTTACTCTTAGCTCGATATGAAAGGGATGTCTTACTGGTGGCCGTCTATATCGAAACAGCTGCAAGTAAAACCAAACGCCCATAATCATAACAGTTGTCATAGCTTGCCTGTGCCTAAATAACTAAACTACGAATCTCTGTTGCCTTAATTTCGATGAGGATCAAGTGCGCTGTTGTTACCTTTCTGGATTTGTGTGGTGAGGAAATGCCATTTCGCCTGATATCATAAGCTCTCTAACTGATTGCGGGTAGTTCTTAATCACTGCTTGTGTGTGTGGGGTTATATCGTCTCCGCGCTGCTGCTGTACTAAGCGCTTCCTTCTAGCCAGGATTACCTGTGGCTCAGCCGGTAATCTGGCAAATCCGGTGTATTTGCATCAAAACTTTATCATATTCTGAGAATTGCAAAAGGCAAACTCCCAACACGCAGTATAAATACATCATACAATGAACGTCGAATGCCACTGTAGTTCTAATAGTAGTATTTCACCTTGATGGTCGGATTGCACAGATCCGCTGACAGTCAGATTTTACTGAACCAATAACAATTTGTCATAGTTCACTGGACAGTTTCAATTCAAATCCGTAGCTGCGTCTGGAGACTCCTCATGTGCATAAGGGGGTTGACTGGTCTTTGTATGATACTTCAGAAGTTCCCACATCTGCGATCTTGACCGGCGGACGTACACATCAACAAGTCCAATTCACATAAGATTTACAATAAATTGTAGTACCCAAATATCTCCAGACGATCGAAAACGTGATGGGGCGATGAATATTATAGGTTACAGTTCTTTTGTTTCACACACATCGCGTAGGAAGTGGTGGAGCGTAAATTCTACACTAATCCATGAGGAACGCGTAAATGTGCATAAGCTAACCTGGACACCATCAAGTCTAGTCCAAGACACAGTGTTAGCCAGTAAGCATTAATTACAAGTTGTCTCAAGTTGAAGACCAAGTAATGCCGAAAATTGGAGGAAGTAAGTGCCCACTCGCGTGGTAATAGTAGCACATTTCCCTAATGTATTTGACAAGTTAAAATGTGGGATTGAACTTAAACACTCTGGGATATCTTTTGCTCGTTCGCATTGGTACCGCTCAGAAGTTACTAGTTGAAGCTTCAACCCTGCTTTCTCATACATCGTCATAATGACCGAAACCACTCCGTTTGAGTCAATCTATCTTTTTGACTAAATGAGTTAATTAAAGTTTGTAGTAGGAGACATACAGTTCTACCTCTTAAATAGGAAACTGAGTTCTGCGCTGAACCAAACGTACATGGCCGCCACAGTTCGCATTCAGGCCGAAACCGTTCTGCTCATTCCCAACCGCCAAAAAGACAGAATTTCTGCCCAATGCATATCCGCTGTCCTATACCAGTTCACTTACAGCTGTGGTGCGAGTTACATCCCACACACGACCAGACGTCTGTCAAAGCGGATAGCGTAGCACTGTCCTGCCTCATTACAACGTGGTACTTTCAGGAATGTCCACAGCCCCATATAGAACACCTAATTGAGAGCGGACATGCCAGATAGACAAATAGTGCCGCTCAGCTAGTGTATTAACATCAAAACCTAGTCCATAATGATTTTGAACGCCCTTACTGGCCACAAGAGAAGCGGCTGGGATTAAGCAACTCAGGCCGGAACTGTATAACCAGCGTGCACTTGTGCAAAGTTTAACCCCGCCGTGGGCCTAAACTTTTCAGCTGACTTCGGGCATAGTGGTAATTTTTGTGGGTTCAAATGGATATAGATTACCACTATTCCTCCGGTCGCAGCATTCACGACAGATCGCCGCATCACTATTAATAGCTTATACACACATATGAAGCACATAATTGTAGTGACATGCAGAGATTTATCGAAAATAGACTTCTTCGAAGGTTTCCTTTTGACATCTAAATAAGCGCAGTTAAACAACTTCAGTAGATGTAATATTACTGCTTCTTGAGCTACGGTCTGATCGTTGCATTTAAAGATTCTGTAATTTTGACATCCAATTAAAATTATACTTCATCCGCTTCCATCTGTAGAGGCATTTCTGTTCCTCTCCGAATAACAAGAGTACTTTTTCTTAGATACTGGACACATTCAAGAAGATACAATTGTAAATGATCTATTGGTGGCGAGAATGTCCGTAATTTGACCACTAAATCGATAGAGCATCGGAAAAACGTTGTGAATATTAGATCGTATAACATCATAATACACGTTAGCTAGAGGTGGGAAACACCTTAACTACTGTGCCGCAATACATAGAAAAAAGCAGCCAAAAAGAAAATGGTGCAAGCCGGCTGAGCTGCCGGTAACGGATGGGCATCGTTCCGGAAAGCTACCAGAATACTGTGCCACTACTTTTAGTAACCATAGAAAATGTGACGCCAGTGCAATCGAGGCTACACAATGGTAGATTACAACAAGAACCGTGGGCTTCAGTTGGAAGATTACTTATGAAGATAGATGTCATTTATTAAACATTGAACCGCTATCGCTTCGCAGATTAAGACTGGATTTATGTCTATTATGTAACTTGGTCCATCGACTGACGTACACCAGTTACTATTAGCCGGTGTTTCAAGAACTTTCACCTTATGATCTAAGAAACAAAGACTATGTGATAAAACTATTTCGTCGTCTCACACGTCTGCGGTACAAAATTAACACACAAAGATCTCACGTTATGGAATGGATTGCCTCAGACCAACAGAAGTACATCTTCGCTTCGAACAGTTAAGTGTAACTAAACGTTTACTGAAATCTTAATAAAGTTAAAGAACTGGCTGGTGTCAGTTGTACATAAGAATGAGTGCACAACAACGTGGCTGACAACATCGAAGTACCTGCGGAATCCGTAATATAAAAGTACAGATAAATCTGGTGAGAATGGCTTGTCAACAGAGGATGAAATACAGTATTCAATTGCTATGAGTTTGCTTGCTAGATACAGATTTGTCTCTCAATCCCTCCTCCTGCTATGTCACATCCTGCGGTATTACGCAACTTGATAACCCAATGATGGCCTAGGAACATATTGGTACATCGATACCTTGGATAAAGTAGATCCATCTCTGCCTTTCTATTAGTTTATACTGCTAAGTTATTCGAGTTACTCAGATTGATGGCCCGTTGATGACCCATGAAAACTTGAGCACATCAACGAGTTTGATAGACAGGATTTAGCTTGATACTTTCTACATCAAAACTCTTCTTACTATGCTATTAACTAGCTTACAGACCTCGTGATGGCCTTTGAAAAACATGCGCACATTGGTGGGTTGGATAAGCAAGTGTTTTCGTTAGGCTTCACAAAGTGCTTCCTATCCCGCATGCAGCTAGGATTAAAGTTAAAATGCCTGCAAGACACGGACCTATTGGAAAGGCGGATTCTTAATTTCTGCAACTACCCAGCATACTTATATACACAATTCCAAATTGTCCTGTGTTATCACAGCTTACCACTTGTTTGAGGTACGTCATTAATTATAATAGCTCTGTGTTTCATGATGAAAGCAGTTCCCAGTTTCTTTGCTGTGTTATCATGTCTGCTCGCACACGTTCACTATTTATACATTATTGCTTTATACCAATGTTATGAAATTTAACTTTTCGGTGAATTTTCGGTGAACATATTGTCACTCACCTCTTAAATGTTTATTATTTTGCTTTCTTTTTCCCATTACCTGCCTAAAAGTACCAGAGTGTTTCGTAATGGTCGTGGATGCCGACGAATTCCGAAACGAACTCAATGCTGCAAACAGCAATGAAATTGGAGCCACAAGAGCTTTGGCACAGCAGTTTTGTAAAACCAAGCTGTTTTTCCTTTGTAATTATGATCGGACCAACATAGCCGGGCCGTGCGTCACCTAGTTGAGAATATACCAATAAACACGGAAACAAATACATTCAATCGTAATTAATTGATTATATTCCAATACCTTCTAAGGGTTGATGTTGACATCAATTTAGCTGGTCCAATTTGTCAAACACATGCCATTGTGTGTTATCATCAAAGTAACACCTGTTTGTAAACGGATTATGCCTCATGTAGCTGTTGAACTTTATGATTATTGGAGAAATATTACAAAATCCTACACTGTTAACTACGACTGAATCCATCTCTTAAGGTAATGTATTTAAACTTCCAACACTAATAATTATACCAATACAATGCCCATTGCCATTGGTTCCATGACGATAAAAATATTTTATTTAAAAATTCCCATTAATGCTACGGGCTAGGTGGCTTGACTGTCCACATTATATACAGAGAAATACAGCCCTGAATATGAGCTACATAAGTGATAAATTACTCGATTTAAAACTCCTACCGGTGAGATGGAGCATGAAAGTTCGGGTGAAATCCATTGAGAGAATAACTCTCATAGAGTCAGGTCCTCAGGAGACGGTCCATGTAAGGGCCGTATCAATTCAAGTAAACATTTTCATTATCTACCCTTATTATTTTTCAAAAGCTTCACAACCATCCGGTGGGATTTAACCGAACAATTAGCCATGTCCGCCAAAAGGATTAAGGATTCTAATGGAAAACACAAAAACTATAACTTCTGCTCCTTGCGATTCTACGGTACGCCAATAATCATAATGTCCAGTATGGCTGCACCTCGCATCAACGAGGAATTTACGGTGCTTTTTATTCACCACAACTTTATATTGCCCATTCAATAGCATAGTAATACCTGTACATATTTGCTCTGTTTCAACTATGGACGCGGCTTCTCACAAAAAGAGAAATATACCCATTATTGATATATTAGATTTATATGTAAATTTATATTTAACATGTTATATTCTTTCTAATGAAAGCTGAAGTGAGGATGCCGCGCAATGTACTACAATGAGAAGACTGGTGATTGATGTCTCTCGCTGCACCTGGATTCGCAACTACCGCCTTACGCAACGCCACTTCTGTTCATCTCCATTTGCACTGTCTGGTATTATTAGCCAAAATTAGGATACAGTTATCATTGTCAGAGAGACGTTTAAGCTTGTAAACCTAGGTTAAGCAATATTTAAATGAATAAATCTTTTATTTCTCGACAATGTGAGAGATTATTCCCACATAGGGAAAGTACAAAATAGCTATATATTTTTTCATTTATTTTCCTCCACATATTACATGGGGAAATGAATTATGTCCCTGTCAGTTTCACACATGCAGCTTGGTCAGTGTGAAGTGCAAAAGAGTATGCTAGTGTTATATCCTCCGTTAACTGTTGTCCGGTCGATCTAAACCAGCGCAGTCAGACCGGAATACGGAAATGAGACTTTCGTGGATGTGCTGTAATATTCCTCCGGTCTGGCATTCCAAGCTCTTCCGTGTCCAAGTAGTGCGACAAGCTGCAGTGCAAACTAATTACATCGTAGACGGCTTGAAGCTCAACCGATTATTAAGAGGTCGATGTAAGGAAAGCAGTTAAGGAAGCACGGAAGAGGGAAGGAATTGTGCTGTAGAACAATAGGAGGGTAAGGATAACATGAAGAAAACCCGTTCGGTCTCTTACCGAATACCTGGTTACTGTGACGCTTGCGAGCCGGCTACAGAGCCATTCTTTCAAACTCCCGCTGACGCGCAACCTAACTCCATCGAGCATTTAAAACAAGTTTGGAAGTCCCAGTTTGTAGTGGACTCAGGAAACAAATGAAATAAACAATAGTATCGGTTAGTAAGAAACTGCTATAAAATGATTACCAGTAAAAATACATAAAACGTAAATATTTGGCAAAGAATAATCCGAGAACAGTGACATCGTTTTGTAAGGAATAGAATAAACTTTGTCAAGTTCTTATCACTTTCCTAGTAGTTGTTTTGGGACATCTAAACTTGCGGAATCATGCTGGAAGCCTTACAATGTGTGAAAATTACTTCAGAAAGAAACGAAGATTTGAATGGCAACGGACTAGAGCGCTAAGTACATGATCGAAAGGTGTAAAATATGTAACTGGTAACATTTCAGTGCGACGCATCTATAATAGGAAAAGCGACCTAGATGAGGGCACATGACTTCGGAATTGTGCAACGAAGTCTGAAAGTGTGGTATAGCACAATACTATAGGCGGTCATGAGTTGTAGTGGAAAGCTTTATAGCCGCTGCCATCCGGATAATTACTGCATAAAGTAAGGCTTGTGTGCTGCAGCAATCACCATCTGTTTTGTTATTCTGGATGATGTTAACTTTCGTTACAGTAGGGCAAGTGCCAAAGCTTGGAAGAGCAGGTCTAGTAAAAATTAGAAGCTGGGTGTTTGACCATCACTAAGCTTAAGATGTTTGATGCAGGATGTTCTGACTATCGGGACACAAGTCACTTTGATGACTTTTGATACAAAGAAGCCTGTAAATTTCCTGTAGTGAGATTAATCGCCACCAAACGTTAGCAGATTGCGTCTAAGATGGCAAAATAAATTGGTTGGACTGCAGCTGGTTTATATGTGTTTGAAGACAATAACACACCTAATGGATTCACTGACACAGGTGTGTTCCGCTAAGCTTCGAACGGCAGCCGCTAAAGGTGCCGAAGTCGGAACACATTGAATAAAGAAAGAAAAGCCTAGACCGTCAATCAATAACATTTAAGTTATCGTTTTTAGAACAACAGCTGTTTGGAGACTAACTGCTCCATCTGAATCAAACGGGGCCTATTTACTAGGTAAAAATTCAGATTTCGTATCATAAAAATAGCAAGAATACACAATTCAATCTCCACGTTCACGACATTCAAAGTACGTTCCTATGAGTTTATATTTTTTCTTCAGCATTCCGAGTGTTAATAGTGGAAATAATTTCATCGCAACGTTGAAAGGGAAAATCAGAAACCTTTTTTCTAGGCATAGTTGCACTATTCATGTTACGCGGTGACGGAAGTGCGCTAAAACTAATTACCTCGAATCCATTGAATATAAACCCCAGAATGTACTCACGGTCTTTGCGTTAAGAGGTTTGACAGATTCTGTTCTATAATACTGTAAGCGTGGTTTTGGCTGGTAGAATAATGTTTAATAGAGAACCCACGACTAGTTTTGCAACGTGAGGGTAGCGGGCAGAAATAGATACCCGTAACAGAAATTTCCACAGCGGACTGTAGAAAGTGTGATCTTGAGCAAAGTTGCATGTGAATGAGTTGTATGAATAACAGTATACGTTTGAGAACGCTATAGCCTACATTGCCACCGGGGTAATAATAGGAAAGCAGGAGCTAGACTGGAATAGCGGCACTGAGCTATCAATCAAGTGAGTATAATCCATTTGGAGCAACTAAGTAATGTTCTTTTATAATTTAGGCACAGTCGGGTAGTTGTCTTCCGTTATCTTAGGCAGCCATGCTGTGCAAACGACACTTGAGTACATGCGGTTTGGTTGCTATATCGATGGCCACTGGTCTCCGTGGAACTGGTCTCTTTACGTTGTTATCTATAGGATGGATTTCAGCGATATGCGAATGTAATCGAGTTACACATTGTGTTGTAGCTTACTTACAAATGGTCATGTAGGAGTAATTTGGGATCAACGGATAGTGAGGAGGATCTATTATCGAACATAATTTCGCAAATATTAGTTAAAAAACAAAGACATACAAGTGGTTTGGAGTAAGTGGCGTGCTTAAACAGCCCGGGTTATACAAATCAAGTGATATATCGACGGCTTCCGTTTTGTTGACGACATTGGGTGAAGTTGGAACAGATCAAATCTTGACGAAGTGCAAAATAACTATGCGATAGTTTCAGTGTATGTAACTGGTAGTCAAACAGTACTCAAGAAAAGAAAGCGTGGTTTCGAACACATTTCTGTAACAATTTCTATCATTAACTAGGATGGGGCATTTGAAAACCAGTATTCCGCATATGCAGCTCACCGATCTATGGTAAGCCTAAATCTTTCGGAAGATCAAGCACCTATGCAGCGATCGCTGCATAAGTCAAACGAGATGCCACACTCACGGTCTACTCTGTTAGAAACAGCGAAGGCGAACATATAGACGAAGGTCTGATAATCGCCACTTGGTAGAAAAGCACGAATTTCAGCTCAAGGAAAATTGGGTGCAACTATGGCACCCCAGCAGTTTCGTGAACAAATGTCTCCGAATTTTCCAGCGATTGCATAGAAGCATCATTTGACAGTTTATTTTCTCGATTGTGATGTACTTTTATATGTTGAATAGGGCCTACCTTGTCCAAATCATGCTACAGACGAGGTGCCATTATTGTATAAAATAAACTGTCGGTCAAACTCACATCGGTCGACATTTTCCCACACCTGTCTGATATAACACTCTGTGCATTCATGGAGACAGAGAGAATGGCCTGCTTATATACCGATGCTCAAGGCCTTTGTAATAAGCTGACCAAACTGAACAATCGCTAAGTTTATAAGCCATGCGATACCATCGGTGTTATTGGGACATGACTGTACGCCAGAATGACGGATGCTGAGGTCTCACTGCCGTACAAGTCACTCACCCGAAAGGACGGAATGCAAATGGAGGATGGGTAATCCTGTATTACCGAAGCGACTCACGGCGCAAGGCGATGAAGTATTCAGACTCGCAGTTACTTTGTGCGCTTTGGTGCTGCCTGCAGTCGAAGAACAGTGACGCCTGCGCTTTAGATAGATGTATCGCCTACTCCCCAAACTCTACACCCAAAAGGGATTGACACCTAGCGACTGCTCTAGTACGAAGTCTGAAGAGAACATGCGCTCACCTTCTTGTCTTGGGTGATCCCAATGCAGTTTCGATGGAAATCCTTTCAACGATCAATAACTGGTAGGGCTCGAACCCGCAACTCGACTGCTGCCAGTCCGTGGTTGAGACCACTGAAATACGGAGGACGAAAACGACCATCGTAAAGAAGTTACTAGATGTGCCATAGCTCCGCTCACTATCCACTGACCTACACGTTACTGCCGTGCAGAGGACAGGGTAGCCCCCTCACCAAGCGACCAGCTTACCAAACTCAAGCCGCCAATTAACTTATGACATTATAAGCTGTTTGGTATGTGTACTGATTACAGAAGAGTATTAGGGGGAGTTGAATGGTATAGGTAGAAATTCCTCACATCTAGGTTCACTCAGACAGCCGCCACATGCCCAGAAAAGCACTTTACGCGCGTTTCATCCTTTTGGGAATCGTCAGCAGTGTGCATTCCATCGGACCCTGGTAGGGCTCGAACCCGCAACTCGACTGTTGCCAGTCCGTGGCTAAGGCGACTCAGCTACGGGGGACGGTAAATACCACCGAAAGGATGAACCGCGCGTACAGTGCTTTTCCGGGCGGTGACGGCTGTCCGAATGAGCCTTGATGTGATGAATTGCTACCTGTAACATTCAACTCTCCATACTACTCTTCTGTGATCAAAGAACTATACAAAGCCAGTGTGTAATTGCTCGCTTGTATTGTTTTGCCTTACAATATGGTAATTTTGCCCACTTCACTCAGAAGAGAAATAGGATAATTGTGCTTGATCTTATGCTTACCAACGAGGAAGGTTGTCCACTGTCTGTTGGATTGCAGCGATCATGCAGTCATTCGTTTCAACTTTTTCTGTCGTGCGGAATATCGGAATGAGAATCGTGAGATGGTGCGCACCATCACACTCAACGACCGATCAGCCCAAAATGTCAGTGCCATAATCTTACAGTTAATTGCCGAAGAGCAAGCAGAAGTTGCCTGCTTCGTATTTGCCATCAAATGCATTCGACTGGTTGCGGATGCTTCAGGGACGACAGTTTACCATCGGACAAAACCGTTTCATTCTTAAGGAGAAGAACGGAAAATTGGATGGTAAGCAACAGCATAGTAAGCGCAAAGAGTAAATCCATCGTCAGATATCTATGGTAAATATGTAGCTCAACGAAACCGATGCACTTAACTGCTTAGATAACACCAAACCGCACGTCAGCAGAACGTGGCATAGCATCGAATAACAAGCAAAAGCTCTTATATAATGCTGTTGGTCGTCCTGTATGGATGAGGCAAGGTTTCCTTCCTTTCCGGACGACTGGTGACCTAGCAAGATCGAGCGCAGAAGCAGAAAACGCGCTGCAGAGCTAAAACGCCTCCATATTTTTGAGGGCCTTTCCATCAAGCGATAATAAAGCCTTCGTTGCCCCGTTCTCGTGTCTCAAATATCTCACATCCACCGCGGAAACTGTCTTGCTAAACCTGACGTCTCTGCGCAGCCACAGTTTCAATAGTATTGACACTATTTATTCAGAAGTACTGGGGGCAGCAGCAACAAAACCGGTTGGTCTATTAACACAGTTCATTCCGCACTGGTTGCATCAAAACCAGGTAATTGTTACTTAAAAGTGCTTTTGCGATTTAAAACATTATACGGTTTTACTATCAGAAACACTCCATAGTAACATTAGTTTTGTGCGACATAAATTTGCGAAATATTAGCCACCGTTCTGGCACCATTGAATTAAATCCGTACTGGTTATAAATCACGAGTTGCTCACATGGCCGTTTGTTCAATGCAGAGTTTGTACACTCGTGCAGATCATGCCTATAGTTAATGCTATAACCAAAAACTGGGTTACGAAGCTAATTAAGAGAGTAACACAGTGGTAGTCAAGCGTGATTTGGAGACTTACAAAAGTATATTATTGCAAGCGATGGATATTCGACTGGTTGTCTTACATATAAAGCTTATGTTGCTTAAACATATGAGATGAAATTGATTTCAGACACATGTATTTAGCATAATCTGATCGCTGGAGCGGATTTTACCACCGCAGCGAGACTGGACTTCGGCGAAGTGGTACGATGTTTTGCCTACCCTCGTGACCCATTGAGCCAGTTGGGTGGTATTTCCAAATGCCTTCAGAGAAACTCATACCAGACAGGTCAATAGTCAAGGGTCAGACTTACTCTGTTTCACTATTCACGCCTCTTCGGACGTTATGGAATGCTCAGTAGCCCGCTTCCTTCATATACTAGCCAAAGAAAATATAAGGTCTGCTGTCATAATCTCACAGCTAGATTGGCGTAGAGCACAAGTACCACACATTATCTTTGACGATGGAAGACCATCACGAAGAACTCAATAGTTTGCTGCCACCTGCCTCAAGCCAGCCAGCC
>CALYDF020002318.1:0-14089 GCA_944474145.2 Dicrocoelium dendriticum | reverse complement strand
AAAACGAACTGGAGGCTTGAGCTTCCTACCGCGTCGATCGATAGTAGGGCGAGTAGGAGTGCTGTCGGTTGCGGTTGTAGGTTCTGCTGGAGCGGACTGACTCGTCTGAGGTTGCGGTGCGAGCTGTGATGACACAGGCTGTGAAGGTGCTTGTTGCACCGAAGAGTCAGACTTGTCGAGGAATGCTGGCTTGAGTCGATTGAGGTTGATCGTCTCAGTCTTACCATTGTAGTCAATGGTAAACGTCTTGTCGCTTCTGCGTACGACACGGTACAGACCGGAATAGGGAGGTTGAAGTGGTCGGCGTACGCTGTCAGTGCGGACGAACACGTGCGTGCAAGCGGTTAAGCGTTCGTCCACGTTGGTACGCAAGCTCTGTGCTCTGGGTTGCACAGGCTGAAGCTGTCGCATGTGGTGAGATAGACGAGCTGCGTAGTCGCCATAGTCGAAGGTTGTTGGTGCTTTTGGTGAGACGAATTCGCCAGTGTTATAGATTGCGTAGATTGCCTTAGTCGTCGCCGCTGTTATAATTGAGGGAACGCCGCCTCTTGAGGTAATTGCGTGACAAGATTGTCGCTCGCACGGTTGGAGCACGCCTACGATGACGCTAGCTTAGCCGGTGAGACGGAAAATTGAACGAGCGTGGGAACGATCTTAGCCGCACTTGTTCGTATAGACGCTGAGGCCTCGAAAACGGACGCACACAAGAGGGGGTACGATAGACGCGCGCTAATGACTTAGACGCGAAGGCTGGCCAGCTAACGACTCACACGCAATCACGTGACCCGACCGACTCCCAACTGAGGCGAAGAGAAAGAAAAGACAAGTGGTCCTCTGTAGGCTCTTTTACGACCGACAAAGGGCGATCCCAGTCAGTGCTATGGGTTATTAAGTTAGGAAAAACAGTCCCCACGCAGAGGTGGTAGATTGCAAATGAGCATTGTCAAAAGGTTCGCAGTTGGGACGCGCCTCGGAGTGGCTGAACACTGCTGCGTTGTGGGGAGAAATTGGACTCCGTTTCCCACAGCCATTATGCCGGAGTTACTGGCGCGTTTTTTGCGGGGATTTTTGACGGGCCCGCAACAGCCAGGTAAGCGTTGTGTGCATCCAAAGACTAGCGACGATGGAGTGGCGTGCAAGTCCGCTTTAATCGTGTTTCTTATGCCTAAGAGAACGAGCGGAAGTGCTTCGTGCCAGGATGTGCTAGATTGGGCACAGAGTGAGGCTTTGAGTTGCCGGTGGAACCTTTCTACCATCCCATTAGCTGCGGGATGGTATGCGGTGGTTCGGTTATGTTTACAGCCAAGAACGTTGAGCAATTTGCTGAAGGATCCGCCAAAGTTCGATCCTCTGTCAGTGATGACTACGCTTGGGCAACCGAATTGAGCTACCCAGCGTTCTAGAAAAGCTTGTGCAACTGTTTCAGATGAGCACTTGGCTATTCGGATAGCTTCTGGTCAACGAGTGAATCGGTCGACATAGGGGAGTAGGTACACGTAGCCTTTGCATGGAGGCAAAGGTCCGACCAAGTCGACATGGACGTGTGCAAAACGAGAGTCAGGAGCGGGAAAGACGCCAAGTGGGCTTTTGGTGTGTCGCTAGACTTTGGCGCGCTGACACTCTAAGCATACGCGTGCCCAAAGGCGGACATCGCGATTGACGTTGGGCCATATGAAGCGTTCCGTTACGAGTTTCTGCGAAGCACGTATGCCGGGATGAGACAGGTTGTGTAAAGCATTGAAAACTAGTCGACGCATTCAGGTAGGAATTACGGGTCGGGGAGAAGTTTGTGATACGTCACAAAGTATGGTCCCCTCAGATGAAGCTAGTGGAACTTCGCGTAGTTTCAGCGAGGTGTTTCGTCGTAGCTTGTCTAGGTGGGGAGCAGCTTGTTGGGCAGCAGCCATAGCGGCTAGATCAGTGTTGGTGCCAGGCGATAAGCTGATCTGCTGAATGCGTGAAAGCGCATCCGCGACGGGATTGAGAGCACCTGAGACATGTCGTACGTCTGTCGTAAACTGAGAAACGTAGTCTAGGTGTCTAGTTTCCCGCGGAGAGTACTTGTCTGTTGCGCCATTGATTGCGTAGATCAATGGCTTGTGGTCAGTGAAGACTGTAAAATTTCGACCTTCGAGATAGTGACGGAAATGTCGGATACCTAGGTAGATAGCTAACAGTTCCCTACCGAAGGTGCTGTAACGCGATTCGGCTGGTTGTAAACGTATGGAGAAGAAACCTAGAGGTATCCATCGATGGTTGGTGAGCTGTTGAAGAACTGCAGCGACGGCAGTGTCGGATGCGTCAGTTGTCAAGGAGAGTGGTGTAGACGTGTCTGGATGGGCGAGAAGCGCTATGTTGGAGATAGTGTCGTTGAGCTTCTCAAAGGACTATTTAGCGTTGTCTGCAAAATGAAAAGACCGTTGCTTACCGCGGAGCAAGTCAGTCATTGGTTGAACAATGCTCGCGCAGTTAGGAATAAAGCGTCTGTAATAGTTGACCAGGCCAAGGAATCGGCGTAACTGCTTGAAGGAACTGGGAGCAGGATAGTCCTTCAGTGCCTGGATTTTGTCTGGCAGGGCTTCGATACCAGAGGCAGATATGCGGTGGCCAAGAAAGTCGATGGAGCTTTGGCCAAGCTCGCATTTATCGGGGTTGACGGTAACCCCATGCTGTGTTAAGCGCTGGAAGAGAGCGTCGAGGTGACGAAGATGCTCCTCGTCAGAAGAGCTGGCGATGAGTATGTCATCTAGATAAGGATAAACGCCTTCGAGTCCTCGCGTTACCTCATGAATGAAACGCTGAAAAGTTTGAGCAGCGTTGCTGAGGCCGAAAGGCATTCTGAGGTACTCGAATAAGCCAAATGGCGTGATGACTGCTGTTTTAGCAATGTCATCTGGCGCCACAGGTATCTGGTGGTACGCACGGACTAAGTCGACTTTGCTGAAGATAGACTTGCCAGCTAGAGCTGAGGTCAAGTCGTGCATGTGCGGGATAGGGTATTTATCCGGGACGGTAAGTTTGTTAAGTGCCCTGTAGTCACCACAGGGGCGCCAGTCACCGGACTTCTTCGGCACCATGTGTAATGGTGATGCCCATGGACTTTTAGACGGGCGGATGATTCCCAGTTCGAGCATTTGCTCGAATTCCGCCTTCGCAGCTTTGAGCTTGTCCGGGGCTAGTCGGCGAGGGCGGGCCGAAACAGGTGGGCCCTTAGTGCAAATGTGATGCGTGACGTTTGACGTCACAGGAGGCAACTCGTTCAGGACGCGAACGAGTTTAGGGTGCTTGCTGAAAAGTTCTAGAAAAGACTGTGAAGCTTGAGGTAGGACACGAATGGGAGTGATAGCAGCCACGTTGGCGCTAGTCCCGATAACACTGAGCTGTGTCCTAGAATCGATAAGCTTCTTCCGTTTAGCGTCGACGATGAGGTCGAAGCGTTGAAGAAAGTCTATGCCTATGATGGCGAAAGGCACAGCAGCGATTATAAAAGGCCAGCGAAAAGTTCGCCGGAGGCCTAAGTTGAGCGTTAGCAGCTTTTCGCCGAAAGTTGCGATTGGTGTGCCATTGGCGGCACGCAGCTTGGTCGGCGATGGTGAGACGACCTCATCTGAGCTACGGGGTATAACGCTAACTTCGGCACCAGTGTCTACTAGAAACTCGGTGCCGGAAGTTAAATCCCTAACGCGGATGAGGCGACTTTGGTGTTGGCCGGTCGCGTCCGTCGCCGTTACGGACCGGCCGCGAAGTTTTCCCTGCTTCTCGTCGAAGTTGCAAGGCTTTACACATTTACGAGCTGCGGTACCAAAACGCTGATGGTACCAACAGCTAGCTTGCCTGTTGCTAGACTGAGAACGTTTGCAGGGCGATTTTGATCGGCTATGACGACGACGGTCCATAGTAAGCTGCTGGACCTGGCGACTAAGTGTCGCAACTTGTGCTTGCAGGGCTTCTATAGTTGACTGTAAGCCAGTGATAGAAGTGCCCTGGGACGCGACGGCATTCATCTTGCTGGCGTCGACTTGTGGCTGTGATCGTTCGATAACTCGATCCGCTAAGTCTGCTAGTTGAGTGAGCGGAACGGAGCTCACTGTAACGAGAATCGCTTGTGTGTTTTCCGGTAGCCGTTGTAGCCATAGTTCGCGAAGTAAAGTCTCGTCCATGGTTGATGAACCAAGGAGTTGCTGCATCTCGCGTAGCAGGGTTGAGGGCAGTTTGTCGCCCAGCTGCAGACCCCTGAAAAGCTGCTGCAGGCGAACTTTCTCAGAGGGCATAACACGCTTAATCGTGGCTTCCTTGAGAGCCTCATAGCGGTTTTCGGTCTGAGAAATGATGACGTCACGAACCTGCATTGATATCTCCTTGGGGAGATAGGACAGGAGCTTGCAATACTTCGCGTAGTCGGAAGTGATTCTGTGGTTATAAAACTCAGCCTCAAGATAAGCGAACCACAAAACAGGATCCATGTCCCAAAAAGGTGGAACGGAGAGAGATACAACACTAAGTAGAGACTCTACCTTATGGTCTACAGATTCCATGGCTTGAAAAAAATGACGCAAAAAATAGGCTACCGTATGAAAAAATAAAACCGGAAAATATGAAAAATAAATGGAACGAGCTCACCAGAGAAAAGTTCCAAATATCCGGCGTTGAGGTTGCTCCGGATCCGGGGTCACCAATTTAGAGGGTTGCCTATTCCGGGAGCCCAGAGAGCGATTCGAGAAGACGGATCGAGTTGCAGGGAAACTTTTATTGGTTCAGCAAAAGATTCCCTGTTAGCTAGCTATAAACGAACGACACCGTGGACGCTCTAGCTAGGGAAACGGATCAAGCACAGCACACAGAGCAGTCGCGCGTTGCAACCGAAGCGAGCGCCAAGCAAAAATGGCGATGAGCAAGTAAAGCATTCGAACTCAGCAAGCAGTTCAACAAACCACACCGGTTGCCTAAGTGTACAATTAAAGAATTTTGGTTAGAATTTTACACAAGCAAACCGGGGAATCTCCAGACTGCTACACGATCCTTACCTCGATTCTTCTGTCGTATAAGTAACTTTCCAACCATGTGAGCAAGGATCCATGGATACCATAGGCCGCAAGCTTTCGGAGAAGTGCTGGGTGATTGACTCTGTCGAATGCCTTAGAAAAGTCTAAGTAAATCACATCTACGGGAACTCCCTCGTCAGCAGCCCTGGTCCATGAGTCCCGAGCAAGTAGTAGATTGGTGAGGCAAGATCGTCCGCGTCTGAATCCGTGTTGGAGGTTGGAGATGATTTGTAGACTTTCAAAATATCTCACCATTTCATCAGCGATTATAGACTCCATCACTTTTGATAGAACAGGAAGGAGAGTAATAGGTCGGTAGTTGGCAGGGTCTGACCGCTTACCTCCCTTGTATATCGGAGTGATAAGTCCACGTTTCCACTCAGACGGAAGTGTATGAGAATCAAATAGAAACTGGAAAAAGGTTGCAAGGTGGACTGCCATGGTGGGTGCAAGGGTTTTAAGTACTTTCGGACAGATCTTGTCAATTCCCGGCGCACTATTTTCCCTGAGCGACTGTAATTTCTTTGCCACAGATGTAGGGCTAAAGTTGACCGTGGATAAGCCGACGACATTTGCTGGGATGTAGCAAGGCGATGGTTCCATGGTGTGTCTAGTCACTGAGACAAACTGCATGAGCAATGCGTCCGCGGTCTCCTCTTCAGTAACCGTTAGGCCATTGACCGTCTCTAGTGGTGGTATTCCCGTCTTAACCTTCCTTTTGTCATTCACATACCGGTAGAGCAGTTTGTGATTGCTAGTAAATTTGCGTACCATAGTTTCCTGCCATTCGTACTTGTCAGCTTTAAGGAGTGAAGTGCAGTAGTTTCTGACTGTTTTGTAATGATTCCACGTGATATCACTTGGACCTAGCAAATGACCCCTCCAAGCCTCGTCTCGCCTATTCAACCACTCACGTGTTCTACTCCGGATCCAGTTGTTTCTCCGTCGCGAAACTCGTAATGGTACGTCTTTTGAAGCTGATTGTAGGACCCAGTTTATCTTGCCTTTCAACACTTGCCAGGCATCATTCGCCGAAGTGTGCATCTGGAGGTCCCAGTCAACGGTTGTCGCTATAGTGTGAAGCTTGGAATAGTTGGTGATGAATCGTCGGGTTTCTGGTTCTTTGTCAACCATACTGGCATAACACACATAATCAAACGTTAGAACTGAATGATCGCTACAACCTAGCGGGGGGTTGTATGAAACCGACTCAACCATTAACTCCTCATTAGTCAGGATTAAATCAAGTATTGAAGGCTTGTTTGAACCGCGGTGTCTGGTTGGTTGATCCACATGGTTATACAAAACTGCCATAGTCAAGAACTCAAGGAGTTTTGATTTGAAGCATGGCCCACTTGGGAACACAGATGCTATTGACGGTACATTGAAGTCACCCATTATTAGGTAGTGTGAGTACTTTTTCGACATAGCATATTGGAGAGCATTTAACAGAATATCATCGCTGTCGGCGGAGGAGTTCGGCGGCCTGTAGACAACTGCTATGAGGCAAGCATCATGTGTCTTCTTCTGAGGACAACCATCGGGACCGGATAGCTGCAGCCGGCAAAATAAGGCGTCGGGGATAATAAGGGAATGCTCAGTGAGAGCTTCACATTTCAGGTGATCTCGGTAGTAGATAGCAACGCCACCACCGCGAGATGGACGATCATTTCGAATGACTGACATTTCACTAAGTTCAATTTCTGGATCCAAAATCTCGTTTGAGAGCCAGGTTTCAGTTAATGCTATGATGTCCCAAGTTGCTGCTTCATGCCGATGGCGCAATTCCGGCAACTTGGAGTAAAGCCCTTGGGCGTTTGTGTAGCAGCATTGCATTTGTTGCCGCATTAGGAGGTGGGTTCGCTGTGTGACCGGCACAAACAGTGCCGGTCTGCCCACGTTTCTTGACACGAGTGCTTGCACGCTTGGCTGGTCTATGGTCGGAAAAGCCAGGTCTGACTCAACTGTACCAGTGGTCTGTACTGCTTGCAGGAATGGTCTCAGTCGTACTTCTGGTGGTCCTAACCTTCTGCTGTGGTACCAAACGTTAATTGCCATTGATGCCATCTCCGGCGTAGCCAAGGTAACTTTCAAAATTTTCGGCCCACTCCCTTGATAGTTTGGGGAGGAAGCTAAGCGGCTGACGTCGAATGCCACCACATTCTGCATGCCATAGAGTTCTGTGATGTAGCGCCACTCATCAATATCGTGTTTTTGTCTTTCACTGGTGTCGCCATGTTTCAGTTCGGGCACACCATGAAGCAACACCACTTTCTTCATTACATTTTGACGAGACGCGGTTGGGTCGGATTTTCGCTTTTGTCTTTCCTTCCATGGCATGTCTAGAAAAATGCGGGCACTGAGAGAAGAGTTCGGTAGACTGTGGCTTGGTAAGAGAACATCCTCCAAGTCCTTTGTGTTGCCATATGTTACTCGCATTAACCGAGGTTCCCCTACGTGAGGAGACGATGGGTTTCGTGACAGACGTGTAAGACTAGTTGGGAGAACGTTTAGTCCTAGTGCGCAGCTTATCTCAGTCCAGCAATTTTGCTCTTCGGCTTGTCGACCTTTTAACGACTCGCTGGTGGGTTCTGGTACGTTTGAACATATGACTGTCATCGCTTGTTGGTTGCGTAGTAATTTAGTTTGTTGCAGTTCTTTTTGGGTGGAGGTTTGTCGTGTGTGAGTGTTGGTCTTGTCTTGTGGGGAAGACAAGTCAAGGCTGCAGCAAGAATTCTCCTGTGCAACGACGTTATTCACAACGTTTGTAATGTGATGCCTAGCTAATAGCGATGATCGTGCAATTTGTGCATACCTATTTACGCCTTGCGGTAAAACAGAAGATTTTATCGAATTTTCAACTCGCTTGGCATCACAGTTGTTTATCGCTAATGGTGCTTGTTTTTCGCCGGAACGTGTAACATTTTTAATGGATAACTTTGGTCTTTTGGTAGGTCTGGGGTTAGGGCTACTTAATACACTAAGCTGCAACTCGAGTTCAGCGATTTTCCCTCCCAAAGCCTTGACCAATTCTTTCTGCTTGGATGACGCAACAGCCAACATTTCACACCTCGCGTTGAGAGTTCGGATAATCTTGGCTATTGGGCTATCTGATCACGCATCACAGAACCACAAACTATTTGTTATTACGCTGCGGTTTCCGCCAAGTTCTGAGTTCACGTCCACTTCGTCGTAAGAATTTGCACACAAAGAGCACATGATTTTTGTGATGACAGTTCTCCGCTTACTTGAGCCATGATTGACCTTCGTTGTTTTGTTCACGCGTGGACCCGCTGATAAACTTCGCCTTCCCATGGCTTAGTGACTCGTATGCACTTTAAATCACGCCGGTCGCACCGTTGTGAGCTGCGTGAATTGACTAGTCCGGCTAGCGGTAACCGTCGCTGTCCGGGTTTGGTGGTGATGGGTCCTGGCGCAAGCGTGTATGGAATCACAAACACTTCGTGTGGTAGGGTGCACGAAGGAATATAGATGAAAGGACAAAATAGCCAGTATCTATGGTGCATGGTGGTGCACAGTACTAAGCTATATGTCACCTGATAGCTTTAGAAAAGCTCTGTAGAATGGTTTCTTAAATTCACTGAGATTACCTTGAAAAAACAAGCTTTCAAGCGTGGTTCTTAATGTACGAATTGCCGAAGACGCCGGTTGGGATGAAATAGCGAGACGGAGGACTTACTGCGCAAATATAAATCCCGTTCGATAGAACTCGGCGAGCCGAAACGAATGGGCGTATTTCCGAGAATGTAGCACAAAAGATGAACGGAATAATCCAGGGTTACCACAGAGCACAGAATTATGCGACCGTCTGTGACGAGGTCCCGAGGTTGGGAGGCATGGAGTTCTCTAAGTTCGGCCAACTTGCTTAAAAGGCCTTGAGCGTTTGTGTACATGCAAGATAGGACTTTTGTTGTTAGGAGTTCATTGATAGATGTCAAGTTTGTGTTCGTCTTTAAGCCGGTCGTTAGGTGGCCGGCAATTAATCGTTTTTTGGTTTGTGTATTTCAGTCGTGTTACATGACATTATTGAGCGTTCCTGAACTGATGGTTCACTCGTGCTGTGCTCGGTCCTCCTGTGTGACGTGGGCGCTGTTGTGTCGGTCTCTCCGAAGGACTGTGCAAATAAAAATTGCAGCGTTTGCAGGTTCCATCGAATTTCTTCCGACTTTTGGTCATTCGCCTGCTGCCTTTAGCCGTATTTCTGTTGGCAGCCTAGCTCGAAACTGTAACCAGCTATCCAACAGAACTTGCGTCATTCCCTCAGAGTGTAGTATTACCTTCATTAGCCTTGGACCGCAGCCCTTGTAGTTAGGTGACAACGGAACTCGTGTTAGGGATTTGGCAATAACATTGTTAACACAGAGTGCTTCGCGGATGTAGCACCACTGCTCTCGGTCATGTGTTTGTGCATCGTGATCAAAAGCATGCAGGAGCTCGGGAACACCATGAACAAATATTGTTTTCTTGCTATCCCTAGTAGCAATACCGCGTTGCCCCACTGCTTCTTTTGCGCGGTCTTTCCAAGGTAGATCAGGTAATATGCGCACTCCGCTCGGTGAGTTGCGAAGACGAACTGATGAGAGCAGGACAGCCTCTGTCTCATCTGCTGAGTTTAGTGTTACTCGAAGAATTCGAGGTTCACCAGAGTGCACTGAGGTCGGGTGACGTGCTACGCGTTGCAACATTGCAGGCTCAACCCGAATGTTAATCGCCTCGCAGATGGAACTGCCTTAGTGTTCAGTTTTAGGTTCATGGTTGTTTTTGGTATTGATAAAGGGCCTTACACAAAATATCGCTTCAAATTTCCTGCTGTTTGCTGATGACATCAAGATATGACGCCGGATTCAGGTGGATGCCGATCAGAATTTACTTCAGTGTGATCTAGATACGGTACTTCAATGGTCAACCCGAAATCTGGCACAGCTTAACGAGGACAAATGCAAGTTACTCTCCATACGACACCAGAGTACATATTTCTACAAGCTAAGTACGCAATTACTGCAGCAGTCAACCGTCAAAGGCGACCTTGGCGTCCTTGTTCAGGATAACTTGGGTAGTTCCAAGCAATCCGCAATAGGATCGAAAACTAGTAACCAGCACGTCGGCTTGCTAGGACTGGTGTGGAGCCAACTAGATAGCACTAGTTTCAGAGAGATGATGAGTGCGTATGTTCGTCTCCGTGTGAAATACGCAATCCATGCATGGCAACCATGGCTGTAGCATGACCTTACTGCACTGGATGAGCCTCAAGGTCGGGCTTCAAATATGTCATTGAAATGCGCCACCGTCCATAAGAGCATAGGCTGAAACGTTTGCGAGTATACAGCGGACGGTGTCGCCGACTACGAGGCGACCTGATTATGACGCATTTGATTGTACGCAGTCCAAATCATGTGTGCCGGTCTTTACTGAAACAGCAGTAACACCATACCTAGAGGTCACTCCTTGAAATTAGCAAAACAGTGCAGTCGCGTGGAATGCCGTGGAGACTTCTTTTCCATTCATGTGTGTCAACGATAGAATACTGTCCCCGATTCTGTTGTTTCAGCACTCACGCTATCCATGTAGAAAAGTCGGTTGGATGACGCACTCCGCCACTTATATTTTCTTACCTGATGGTACTCCCCATCTTACTCCCGGGAAATACCATGGATTTACTTTTTTCGCCCAATAAAGCTAGGAAAACCCTTGGGGTGCAGGTGTATCAAAAACGATAAGTGTATTTTGATTAACCAGCATAAAATCATTGTTCATTGTTTATTGCTTGTTGACCCTGGAGAGAATGAAGCTCTGTAATTGCACACCTGTAGGACGATGGGATCGCTTTGTGCAGTTATATAATTGACCAAAACGTTTGATGTTATCAAAAGTTGAGATTCGGAAAACGTATGCAGATATTTAGGAACACGAACCACACTGTAATCAATCGATATATTGGCGTTAGCAAGCGGGAGCGATTTCCTTGAGATCTAAAACATTCGCTGAGTTATCCATGTGGTTGAATCAGGCCACTCAGCTGTTCACGGAGGAGTATATATATATATATATATATATATATATATATATATATATATATATATATAATTCACCATCTGTGGTACAGATATAGTGCCATCGGAATCATGGCTGAATAGGAAAAAAATATGAATAATAATAGAAGAGCAACAACAAAAGCTATTTTGTCTATTTTACCACTCACAGTATTTGAAAATTTTGTTTCAGTTTGTTTTTTTTGGGAGGAGGAAGAAGGAACACCGCAACAAACCGATGCATACGTCCGCTATTGACATCGACCTTGTGCCATGGCTTCCAAGGTCTTCAACCAGCAAGTATCCGCATCTCTAGGACCATAACCAGGTAGTCGACAACGACCGGCCGAGGCCAACTGTTTCGTCCACTTTTTCATGCGGCTTCTCCATGTTGTAGGCTGTCTACCAGACCGTCTCTTCCAGCCCTGTCCAGCAACCGCAAACAACGCTCGACGGGGGTAACGTTGGACATGCATGCGCAATACGTGTCCCAACCACCGCAGTTGATGCAGCGAGACGAGCTCCTCGAGCGAGTCGTTTCCACATCCCAAGACACGCTGTCTAACTTCCACATTGCTTACGTGGTGCTGCCACCACACACGGGCAATGGACCGCAGACAGCGGTGCTCGAAGACGGGTAGCCTACGCAAGTCATTTTTACGAATGGGCCAGGTCTCGCATCCGTACAACAGCACAGCACGAACAGTTGCACAATAGACCCGCCCTTTGATGGAGAGACGAATATCGTGGCGACGCCACAAATGCCTCAGCCTAGAAAAAGCGCTGCTTGCTCTCGAGATACGCATCGAAATCTCGTCTCCAACAGCCCCGCCAGTAGTGATGCAACTCCCCAAGTAGAGAAAGCTCTCCACAACCTCTAGTGTCTCACCAGCAAGCGTGAGTTCAGGCAGAGGCACCTGCCAGTCTTGGAAGAGAGCCTTGAATTTGGGTGGCGAAAAGTACATGCCGTACTTTGATGCCTCAATCGCCAAACGGTTTAATGAAAGTTGGACGACCTGTGGGTCGTCACCCAGCAAGACGATATCATCAGCATAATTCAAATCAACAACTCGACTACCTAGGAGGAGCTCAACGACAGTATTCAACGAATCGCCTAGAGCGTTCTTCAAGACATCATCAATGGCAAAGTTGAATAGTAACGGAGAGATACGGCATCCTTGTCGAACTCCATGTGAGACCACAAAGGTAGGCGAAAGCTTGCCATAAGCCATAACCCTGCCCGAAGTCAGGCTATATAGAGCGCGCAGTATGGAGACGAACTTCTCGGGGACACCATTCCTCAGTGGGCAGTGCCACAGTACTGTAAGATCGACAAAATCGTAGGCTGCACGGATATCCAGGAGCACAGCAATCGTAGGCCTCTGATACACATGGCGGAGCTCGGGGAGCTGGCGAAGTCTGAAGATTTGCTCGATGCGGCCGCGAACAGGGCGAAACCCAGCTTGTTCTTCTCGTTTCAACGATCCGCCTGTTGGAGATAGCCTGCGAAGTATGATGGACATCAGCAGCTTGCAAACGACGGTGACTAAACTTATTCCTCTGTAGTTGGAGCAGCCTGTGCGCAGGCTTTTTTGGAGATAGGGACGACTATCGATGCACCCCAAGGTGAAGGAACTTTCTCTTTCAACCAAATTTTCGTGAACAAAGCGGTGAGTTCTCGGACCAGCGATGCGTTACTAGCTTTAAATAGAGCCGAAGATGACCACCGGGGCTGGGAGCTTTATAACGCTTCATGTGCCGGAGAACCTGCTCGAATTCCTGGGAAGAAGGAGGATCTGTGGGGACAGGCCACTCGTCCCCAGCGCGAGCGCCAGAGGTAGGAGATGGACCTGGGGGCCAACAAAATTACGAGCCCAAATGTTCGGCCCATCGCTCCAACCGTCGTTGAAGATTGGTGATTTAAATGCCATCCTCCTCGCATATTGTTTCACTTATACAAGATCGAACACCTTCGGTGACTTGAATGCGATGGAAGAGTTTTCTGGTATAACCAGAGAGACTAGCAAGCTCCATCTCCCTAACACGTTCACACCACCAAGCTTCGCGGTCCATTTGCAGACTCCCGCCTAACTCTCGACCAAGGTATTGGCGTTCTTCATTGTGTCTGGAATCTGATGGGAGCAAGCGGCGTCTGTCCATAAGCGACAAGGAGTCGGCGGAAATCCAATGCTTCGGTGAGTGACGGGTAACTTCACAAGTGTCGATACTGGCGGAAACTAAAACATCTTTAATATGCGCCCACTGCGAATCAAGATCACCGTCAATAGTTGAGCCAAGCAAGGTTGACAGTGAGGCTTGGTAGCTGGTTAAAATCGCAGGGTTTTGTAGATTCGCGACGTCCGGTCGGAAGTGAGCGCGCTTAGGTGATCCTCCGAAACGCATGCAAATCTTAGCACGAACCAATGCGTGATCAGTGTCTAGAGAAGTTGCCAAGTACCATCCGCAGTCCGGTACGCTTCCGCGCCACCTGTAGCTGATTGCTATGTGGCCAAGCTGGGAGCACTCTTGCGTTTGTGAGAGGGGGCACCAGGTAGCAGTGTGTCTCATCGAGTGCTGAAAACTAGTGCTCGAAAAAACAAGCAATGCTCAGAGCAAAGGGCAGGCAGTCTGTCTTCATTGTCTGATCGACTGCCACCGGGCCAAAACTACCCCCAATGTGGTGCTCGCTTGGTGGAAGGCGGCCAACCCGTGCTTTAAAGTCTCCGGCAAGAACGTCTCTATCAGTCATTTTAGAGGAACACAGAAGTTCATTTAGCTGCTGATAAAAGCTATCCTTGCCTGCATCCGCCTTGCAGTCTGTAGGGGGCGTACGCGGAGACGACAAACAATGCACGCTTAACCTCTCGACGCCTGCTTCCATTACATGAACCTTTTAATCGGACCGCGCATGGCCTACTGTTGACTGGGATCCAGTCGAGCAGAGCTGATTCAGCCCTGGCACTTAGTGCAACCCCAAAAACCAACTTGGCCAGAGGC